>JAFEMH010000748.1:0-200000 GCA_022495995.1 Adenophora triphylla var. japonica | reverse complement strand
GAAACTATAAAATGCATATCCAGAAACTACACAAATGAATATCCAGAAACTTTCAAAATGATATCCAGAAAATATCCACAAATAAATATCTCCAGAAACATACAAATGAATATCCAGAAACTATCAAAATGCATATCCAGAAACTACACAAATGAATATCCAGAAACTTTCAAAATGAATATCCAGAAACTACACAAATGTAAACATACAAATGAATATCCAGAAACTATAAAATGCATATCCAGAACTACACAAATGAATATCCAAAAACTTTCAAAATGATATCCAGAAAATATCCACAAATGAATACAAAATTTCTGGATATCCAGGACATTGAATATTGATATCCAGAAGCTTTGAAATGGATATCCAAAAAAAAAGATTTGGGGCAAAGGCCAAGGCCAAGGCCAAATTTCTGATTCTGGATATCACTTTCATAAGATTCTGGATATCCAGAAGCCTTGGGACGGATATCCAGAAAAAAGAGTCGTGCATTGTCGCGCGACAAGTAGGGCCCGTTTCTCCATAAATTATGGAAAAATGCATTTCTCCCCAGATTTTACGTTTTTTAGACAACCCAAAACTCCAATTTTCCTATCCCCGGTAAACACCAATTTTTATTTCGTAAATTAAAAGTTTTAATTTCTTTGTAACATATTCAAAATATTACAACTTTATCCCTATGTTGAAAAATAAATTATGGCTAAATCTAATAATGACTTAAATAATTAAATAAATAAAATTTTCTTTTAAATTATTGCAACTATATATATGGAGAGATGTTAATAAAAAGAAGGTAAAAATATTAAATTGTTAACTTCACATCTCTCCCCCTCTCATACCCCTACCCCCATCCACCTATCACAAATTCATCTATCTCTCTAAAATTTGCAAATGCGTCTCTCATCTCACATATATTACTGAAAAATTATATTCACTTTTTGTTAACAATTTTTTTTATCAAACGACAAATCAATTGCATTCACAATAATATAATAGACGACACTACACAAACGTCGAAAGCTCAACTCAAACATCAATAGTAGTTCTATCTTTTAACTTACAACAAAGATTATTACAATCAATTAAAGGAAAAAAAAGCATCACCTAATAGACTTTATCTTCTTAATATATGTACAAAGTAATCTCATTTCACCCCTAAAATATTTCATATCTCTTCCCCACTTAATCAATTATACATACATAATTATCTTAATCATTTGAAAAGAAAAATATACTCCCTCCGTCCCATTAGTATTAGCACAAACACTGTTTGCGCGGGAATTAAGGAATATGATATTTTAATAAAATGTTGTGAGTGTAAAAGAATGAGTGGAGAGAGAATGAGTGGAGGGTGTAATAAATTATAACGGTGTTGTGAGTATTAAAATAATGTAGGAGAGAGAATGAGTGGGGTTGGGTGAATATTTTATTAATATAAAGTTTCCTTTTTGGGAGTGTGCGGATATTAGCGGGACGCCCAAAAAGGAAAATGTGCTAATATTAGCGGGACGGAGGGAGTATTATGTATAAATCTAATAGTGACTTCAATAAATAAATAAGTAAATATTTTTTTTATTTTGAATGATTGAAACTCTATATATGTAGAGATATTTAATTTCAACTCTATATATATATGTCACAATTCAGAAAAACATCATTCCATCAATGTAACAACTAAATAATTAATTTTGTAAACAAAAAAATAAATATCATTTATTAGTATACGAACAATAGTAATAATAAATAAATATCATATTTATTTACATTAACTCATCATGAAGATAATTATAATATGCATTTTAAATATAACTTATTTAATTTTGAGAAGAAAAATCAAAATCCTAAAAAAAACTAACAATTGTGTTAAATGAATTTTTTTTCCCAAACACTCCACTCCCTCATCAAACCCAACCCACTTCTTCATCTCCCTCTTTCAAATTACCAATTCATACTATCTTTATTTTTTAGAATATTGACATGCACTTCAGTCAAAATTTTAAAAATGATGGCCACCTTTCCCAATATTGATATTTATAAATACTAAATTTTTTCAGACGGATAGTAGAATTATTTTATTTTATATTCTTTATTTTTATTTTATATTAATCACCCCACCACTTGTATTTTATTTTATATTCTTTATTTTTATGATTAGTATAATTATTATTATTACTATCAATATCATTTATAATTAAAAAAAAATACTTCACACGTAGTTAATTTTATCTTAAAGTATATTGAAATTTTAAAAAGGTAAATTTACAAAGTTAATTACGAAATTTATATTTAAAAAATAAGGTTTTTTTCCTGTGTCTGAATCAAATGAAAATAGTCTCTATTTGTAGAGAAAAAAATTTGTTAATTTTGGTGTAAAAAAATTTTAAAAAATTAATTTATTATGAAATAATTGAGGTCAAAGAATTTGGGTGAAAAAAAATTTCGAAAATTCAGGCAACCAATCAAATGAAGCCAAGTGTCCCAATTAAAAAAAAAATTACCTGTCACACGCGCCTCTGTCGGCGCGTGTATGACATGCGCCAATTACTCCCCAATCAGAGCCCGCCACATCGAGTATAATGTCTAATATCTACAATTATGCCACGAATGTAAATGACTAAATTACCCTTGACAGTGGCCAGCAAAACGACGCCAAATCCAATTTCCAAATTCAGGCTCTTGATGTTGACGTTTTTGAGCGCCAAATTTCCATTTTGGCCACTTTCTTGCTTTTAATATAGTATAGACTAGTGTTACCCCGAGCGATGCACGGACAGCTACTAACGTATAAAAGACGAAAATTCATACAAATACAACAGAAAATAGAGATGTTTGTATACATTGTAAAACACTTCTTTGATAACTATATTATCAGTACAAATATCAGATTGAATGTCACTTAAATATATATATAATTAAGGCATAGTTAGTTTGTACAAAACGCGTTTTATACGCAAATTTCCGTTCTATTCAATAATACTCACGTTAGGCGTCCGTTTTTCAATGTTATAGAATTAAACACGTATTTTTTATGTAAAACATAGATATTGTGTATTGAACGTGATATGTGCGTAGTTTTTAGTTAAGAAACATGTGATTAAGGGAAGTAATTTGCCCACCACAATGTCACTTAATTTTCGCTAATAATTGGGAAATCGTAATCTATCCTAGTTCTAATTCTTCCAATCTTTCTCTTCAACTGCAATTCGGAACTCTTGACTCCAGATATTCTCCGAACAAACAAATTACATGAAACTTTCAAGTATCATCGATTTCGATTTTTGATAAGTGATTTTGTTCTTGAGTCGTATTCAACTTCTATATCCACGTTTGATTTTTACATATTTCATTAGTTTTACTGTTATATAATATTTTAAGATTTATGTATATAAATTAATATAGTAGTACTATTTCCTCCGTCCCTAAATATATAATTAATTTTCATTTTTTAGAAAAACAAAAAACATTGTTATTTTTTTACATCCACATTTGATTTTTCTATTTCTTTCTTTTCACGTGAGAGTTAAGGCATATTTTTATAAATATATTATACTTCTAAACCATTAGCTAAATGTATAATTAATATTCATAATTTACCTATATATACCTATATATATGTATTATATTTTTCCTATACTTTTACGTACGTAATTTTGACTATGATTCGTATAATACACGTTATATAAAAAATACATAATATCTATATTCCCCTTTTTTCATGCCGTATTTTTGGCATATTTTAAAAATAAAATTCGTACACAAAAGACGAAAGTTAAAATAAAACAAACATGAAACATATATGCTTTTATACATTATGTGAGATCTTCTTGACGACTACATTGCTAGTACAAACTTTAAAATGGTCAAAAATTTCGTCATTATATATCAATATTTTAAGACCATTTGGAGTTTTAACTCTCGTTAAAACAATGTACTGTTGGCCATGAAAAAAAAAATTGGCTTCTTCATTACATCAAATCTCAATATGTACCCTTGAATTGAATAAAATTAATTTTTTGGTGGTGATTTAATAAATATATACTTAGTTCTTTCAAAAAAGAATATTATATACTTTGTCTAAAGTAGTTAACTTTTCATATTAATAATAGTTATCTTCAATAAGAACTACTGTACTAAAATAAGGAAATTCAAACATTTTCTCTCTTCATTTCCTACCATACATTTTCATTATCTTAATAATATTTCTTAGTTATTGTGCCCAAACACTTAGTCTACACTAAGGTGGGACGGAGGGAGTATATAAAAAACATAGTACATACAATTAGTTTTTAATTGAAGGTTTGAGTTATTTTAGGAGTACTCATGAAATATGAGAAAGTCATCTTTCTGAAAAAAAAAATGGAATAAGAGAGATAAGAAATTAAATTCACTAATAATAATTTTTAGATTTGACTAAAAATTATTATTTCAAAAAAATAAAAAATAATTTAGTATTTAATATTTAGATGGGTTGTATACAAAATTGTAAAAGAGGTTTAATTAAACAACTTAAAACAAAATGTTTTTTAAAATAAACTAAAAATAAAAAAATTATTAACATATAATTTTTTTAACTTGAATTTTTAATATTTATAGTTCAATTTTTAAATATATTTATAAAATATAATTTTTTTTAAGTCTTGAAATAAAACCTTTGATAAAAGACATAAAAAAATGTTTTTTGTAAAATTCTTAAGAAAAATGTTGGAAATAATAAATATATAATATAATTTATTTTGAAGAAAATTCGAATACAGGAATTGAAAAAAAAAAGAATAGTAAATTTAATAGTTTTGCCATATTCCCCTCTATTCTTTCACTTTTCTTACTTAAATAAAAAACAAATAAATTTATCAAAGGAACTTAACTTGTACCAAATAAAGGAAAAACTAATTAAAACTCACATATTTTCCCACAATCATTGGAATTTTTTTTAATATTCCCTTAAAGGCTACATTGTCAGCACATACATCAGATACGCCTGATTTATCATCATTACAAATCAATATTTTAAAACCATTTGGACTTTCGACCCGAGAGAAAGCAACATACTATTGACCGTCACAAAATACTGGCTTCTTCAATATAAGACCAACGACAGATAATGATTGACCTTGGCTTTTATTGATCGTCGTAGCGTATGAAATTGTCAATGAAAATTGTCTTCTCTCAAATCGAAAAGGAATCCCGATGGAGTTAAGGACATCCTGGAAATCAAAACTTTTCTACCAATATCACCTGACGAAATAACTTCTCCTTCCAAAACATGATTTCCAAGCCTCGTGTTAATCAAATGCGTCTGTAAGTACCCCAATCCGGACCGCTCTCCATCCGAGCATACGGGAAACACCGAGGAGTCACACAAACGTGATCCCAAAGACCCGTAACCTCCAAAAAATCCAAAACCACCAACCAAACTAAGGTATGACGCTTCCGGGATAAAATGGAACAAAAGGACTTTTCGAGAATTACAAAAAATAGTCAGCCTATAGAAGAAGCCGCGCGGACTACTTTGCAGGTTGAAAATAATCATGACAAAATTCCCTTAAAGTCCACAATATTCCTTAAATCCGGGAAAACCAAAAAGTTGGATTAACACAAGAGGCCGCGCGGACCACTTTGCAATTTTTCTAGGCCTATAAATAGAGGGCTCCCCCTCTCATATTTTTCACACCTCCCTTCTCTCCTCCCTCCCCCCAGCAAGCTGGGACAACTCTAAGGCGTCCCGAGCCCCTCCGGCCCTTCCCGAGGCCTCCCGAGCCGCCCCGAGGCGCTCCGAAGCCCTCCTGAAGCCCTGTTGAGCCATCCCAAGACGCTCCCGAGCCATCCCGAGGTGCTCCCGAAGCATCCTGAAGCCCTGTCGGTCCATCCTGAGCCCTCCCGAGCCATCCCGAGGCATCCCGAAGCCCTGCCAGACAATCCCGAGGCATCCCGAGGCACGCCGAACCTCTGCCCGAATACACCTATCCATTCCGAGGCACGCTGAACCTCTGCCCAAATACACCTAGCAATTCCGAGGCACGCCGAACCTCTGCTCGAATATCCCAAGGCATCCTGAGGCACGCCGAACCTCTGCCCGAATACACCTAGCAATCCTGAGGCACGCCGAACCTCTGTTCGCACATACCTAGCAAAACCCGAGGCACGCCGAAGCTCTGTCCGCAGACACCGGTACATCCTGAACCATGCCGAAGCTCTGTCCGCAGACACCGATCCATCCCGGTCCGTCCCGGAACATTATTCACACTCAATCAACGCATTCCCCCGCAGAAGATAGACACGAACCAACATTGGTAAGGCCTCCTTCCAACTCTCTTTCAATTAATTTCAATACTTAAATACATAGCATACAATGTAGACATCATCTTCAAAATGCATTTTTAAAAGCACACACACACAACTTTTAAAGAAATAGGGGTATCGAAAGACTCGTGTATACGAGGCGACTCGGGTGAGCTCTACTATTCTCTTCCCGAGGCATAACCTGACCTCCGAACTCAAAATCTCATCACACAACAAAAAAAACAAAATAGAAGTCTTTTCTCAATGTTTTGGGCTATATCAAAACGGCGTGGCGACTCTACGAACGAAAGCAGCGACACCGCCCGATAACACGAGATGGCCGGTCCGCGCGCCGGATCCGGGTAATTTTAGTTGGCGACTCTGCTGGGGATAGTCTGTTTTAAAAACTTTTAAACAAAAAATAAAAGATTTTTAAAACAATGATGAGGGTCAAACTTTAATTTTACCTTTTCTTTAACTGTTGTGTGTGTGTGCATGTGCTTACTTCTTTATTAAAAAAAAATATATAAAAAAATGCATCATAATACATCTGTGTACATACATTTAAAAATTCTGCAAAATTTTATGTTTTCCTCAGAAAAAGAATTTTAGTGACCGCACACTACGCGCACTCTTATCCTGTACACTGCATACTACGACCCCAAACCCGGGATGGTCTCAGATGCAGTTCAATTGGTGTTCCTATGCCTTTCGAGCGCGCACGGGATCATTCCAAACTTCCCATCCTAGCCAGTGTCAACCATGCACGCTTGCGTCACACTCTGTCCAGACTCGATTGGTTTTTACCCAGTCTGTGTCATAAAGCCTGGATACATATCCCATGACGGCCATTATCTGAGTCAAAGCTCAGAAATCAATATCCCTTTCTGAAATTACCCGGATCCAGCTGCGCGGGCCCCGACATCTCGCGGTGCATTTATCGAGTTGGGAGGTGTCGGTGCATTTTGTTTGGAGGAGTCGCCACGCCGTTTTGATTTAGTCCAAAATATTGAAAAAAGGCTTGTTTAAAAAACTGTTGTTGTGTGATGAGATTTTGAGTTCGGAGGTCAAGTTACGCCTCGGGAAGAGAATAGCAGAGCTCACCCGAGTCGCCTCGTATAAACGAGTCTTTCGATACCCCTCTTTCTTTAAAAGTTATGTGTGTGTGTATGTGCTTTTTAAAAATGCATGCTGAATAGGATGTCCACATTGTATGATATGTATTGAAATGAATTGAAATAGTTTGGGAAGGAAGCCTTACCAATGTCTGTTCATGTCTGTCTTCCGCTGGGAAATAGTGTTTGAGTGTGAATAGTGCTCCGAGATGGACCGGGATTGCTTCGGGATGTACCGGTGTCTGCGGACAGAGCTTCGGCGTGCCTCGAGAGTGCTAGGTTTTGATTCTGGCAGAGGTTCGACGTGCCTCGAGAGTGTTGGTTGTACTCGAGCAGAGGTTCGGCGTGCCTCAGTAGTGTAGGTTGTACTCGGACAGAGGTTCGGCGTGCCTCGGAAGTGTTGGTTGTACTCGGGCAGAGGTTCGGTTTGCTTTGGGATGCCTCGGGATTGCCCGGCAGGGCTTCTGGATGGACCGGGACGCCTCGAGATGGACCGGAATGCCTCGGGATGGACCAACAAGGCTTCAGGATGCCTCGGGAGTGCCTCGGGGCAGCTCGGGAGCATCTCAGGAGCGCTCGGCAGGGCTTCGGAGCGCCTCGAGGGGGCTCGGAAGGCTCCGGAGGGAACCGAAAGGAACCGAGAGTGCCTCGAGAGGACTTATAGGGGAGCCTGAAGGCTCGGGGAGATAGAGAGAAGAGAGAATGGAGGTGTGAAGATTTCGAGAGGGGGAGCCCTCTATTTATAGGGGTGAAAAAACTGCAAAATGGTCCGCGCGGACCATTATGAAAAACCAAAATTTTGGTTTTCCTGGATTTAAGGGAATCTCGTGGACTTTAAGGGGATTCAACAATTATGATGTCTGGGGGTCCGTGCGGACCATTATGCAGGCCAAATATTTTGCAAAATTCCTAAAAAGTCATTTTGCCTTGTTTTATCACAAAAAGGTCGGTTGGTGATTTTTGGGATTTTTGAAGGTTACAGGTCTTCGAGATCACGTTTGTGTGAGTCCGCGGTGTTTCCCGTGCGTCAGATGGGGAGCGATCCAGATTGGGGTACTTACAGAAGCCCCTAGGCGACGTCACTTATGGAGAAAGTGGGGTCGTTGATAAGATAAGGGTCCCTATCAGGATCGATTGTTGGGAGAGAAGGTGACCGTGTTGGTCGGTTTGCGAGGACGTGGTGGTGTCCTGATGTGAGGTGGACATGCCGGTGTCCAGGAGTGTGACCGTTTAGGTCGGTTGGCTGGACCCTTTGACAGGATTCCTACGTATCCCGCATGGGAATCAAGCCTGATCGTAGTTCGTGTGTGGGGTGAGTGCGTTGTCGTGTATGAGGGCATGTGATGTCCTCTGACTAAGACTCTGTGCATGGACGTGTCGGTGTCCTGAGGGTGACCGTTTAGGTCGGTTGGCTGGACCCTTTGATAGGATTCCTACGTATCCCGAGTGGGAATCAAGCCTGATCGTAGTTCAGAAATGGTGGGAGTGCGTTATCGTGTATGAGGACGTGTGATGTCCTCTGACTAAGACTCTGCGCGTGGACGTGTCAGTGTCTTGTGGGTGACCATTTAGGTCAGTTGGCTGGACCCTTTTGACAGGATTCCTACGTATCCCGAATGGAAATCAAGCCTGATCGTAGTTCAAAAATGGTGAGTGTGTTATCGTGTATGAGGACGTGTGATGTCCTCTGACTAAGACTCTGTACGTTGACATGTCGGTGTCCTGTGGGTGACCGTTTAGGTCAGTTGGCTGGACCCTTTTGACAGGATTCCTACGTATCCCGAATGGGAATCAAGCCTGATCGAAGTTCAGGAATGGGGGGTCTTTACGAAGAAATGGGTAATCTTGCGAAAATATGTGTTTGAAGGAGGACGTGTTATGTCCTCTGACTGAGTTTGTATCATTTATGAGGATGTGTTATGTCCTCTGACTGAGGTTGTGTCGTGTATGAGGACGTGTTATGTCCTCTGACGGAAGTTGTGTCATTATGAGGACGTGTTATGTCCTTTGACTGAGGTGATGTCGTTATGAGGACGTGTTATGTCCTCTGACTGAGGTGATGTCGTTATGAGGATGTGTTATGTCCTCTGACGGAAGTGATGTCGTTATGAGGACGTGTTATGTCCTCTGACGGAAGTGATGTCGTTATGAGGACATGTTATGTCCTCTAACTGAGGTGATATCGTTATGAGGACGTGTTATGTCCTCTGACTGAGGTGATGTCGTTATAAGGACGTGTTATGTCCTCTGACGGGAGTGATGTCGTTATGAGGACGTGTTATGTCCTCTGACTGAGGTTGTGTCGTGTATGAGGACGTGTTATGTCCTCTAACTGAGGTGATGTCGTTATGAGGATGTGTTATGTCCTCTAACTGAGGTGATATCATTATGAAGACATGTTATGCCCTCTGACGGAAGTGATGTCATTATGAGGGCGTGTTATGTCCTCCGACTGAGATGATGTCGTTATGAGGACGTGTTATGTCCTCTGATGGGAGTGATGTCATTATGAGGACGTGTTATGTCCTCTGACTGAGGTGATGTCGTTATGTCCTCTGACGGGAGTAATGTCGTTATGAGGACGTGTTATGTCCTCTGACTGAGGTTGTGTCGTGTATGAGGATGTGTTATGTCCTCTGACTAAGGTTGTGTCGTGTATGAGGACGTGTTATGTCCTCTGACTGAGGTGATATCATTATGAGGACATGTTATGTCCTTTGACGGAAGTGATGTCGTTATGAGGACGTATTATGTCTTTTGACTGAGGTTGTATCGTGTATGAGGACGTGTTATGTCCTCTGACTGGGTTGTGTCATGTATGAGGACGTGTTATGTCCTCTGACGGAAGTGATGTCGTTATGAGGATGTGTTATGTCTTCTGACGGGAGTGATGTCGTTATGAGGATGTGTTATGTCCCCTGACTGAAGTGATGTCGTTATGAGGACATGTTATGTCCTCTGACTGAGGTGATGTCGTTATGAGGACATGTTATGTCCTCTGACGGGAGTAATGTCGTTATGAGGACGTGTTATGTGCTCTGACTGAGGTTGTGTCGTTATGAGGACGTGTTATGTCCTCTGACTGAGGTTGTGTCGTGTATGAGGAAGTGTTATGTCCTCTGACGGAAGTGATGTCGTTATGAGGATGTGTTATGTCTTCTGACGGGAGTGATGTCGTTATGAGGACGTGTTATGTCCCTTGACTGAAGTGATGTCGTTATGAGGACGTGTTATGTCCTCTGACTGAGGTTTGGTTCGGGAGTATGAACCTGGTGTTTGAGACTTGAGGGAGGCATTTTTGCCTTGTGTTTTGTCCGCTGGGGATGAGGTCGGGCTTACAATGGCTGCCGGGGGAATGATTTGTTTGTTGTGAAGGCATTTGTGCCTTAGGATGTGTGTTTGGAGACGTTTGCGCCTTGATGTCCGGACTTACGATGACGGACGGGGTTTATCTGGTGGGGATATGTATTTTCGCACGGTCTTACTTTGATGGCCATTTGACTTTTGTCCACTGGGGAGGGGGGTTCGGGCTTACTTTGATGGCCGATTTTTGTTTTGTGTTTTGTGTTGCGGAGGCGTTTTGTGCCTTGGAGTTGGTGTTTGGAAGGCGTTTGTGCCTTGGGATTTGTGTTTTAAGGCGTTTTATGCCTCTTGTGCTTGTTTTTCCGTTTTAGTGGGCGAGATTTGGGCTTACAATGATGGTCGGGGTTTATCTGCTGGGGATATGTATTTTCGCAGGGTCTTACTTTGATGGCCAGGTTTAATTTTGTTGGCTTAGGGGTCAAACTGCATGAATCTTGCTGGAAATGGCTTTTGGACGGCCAAGGGCAAAGATTATAAGGGCAAAAGGGGGATTTCGCCTGGAATGCAAAGTGGTCCGCGCGGATGTACTTGCCTTGCAAAGTGGTCCGTGCGGATTGATCTGTAAAATTGATTTTCTGAATCAAAATCAGATTTCCAGCAACGACGCCCACTCCATTTTCCATTCTTCTGTCAAGGAGAAAGAGAGAAAGAGAGAGAGAAAACTTGATTTTGTTCAAAATTTTCTTGAGGGAATTCTTCCGAGTTGATTAAATTGCTATCATGGCGGAGAGAATTGGACGAGGTCGTCGTCAAAGGGGCCGAGAGGCCATAGAGAGGAGATTGGATCTTCAAAGGAATTTTTCTTCCTTCTCGCCTTCAACAAGAAATTCGGACGTGTTGTATCCGGATTCGGAGGTGCACACCTTGCGGGGGAAGACCGTAAAGGAGGTAAGAAATCAAATTTTGTTTTTGCACATTTGGGGTTTTTGTTGTTGCCATGCTCATTTTGTAAAATTGATGATGAATTGTTGAAATTGAGCATGTAAGAATTGTGGGTATGTGATTTTTGTTTAGAAATGTGGAGTTTAGCTCTTATTTATGAAAATAAAGTGTCTCTCCTTGAAACGCATGCTTTGGTGATTTGTACCTTGATGCTATTTTTTGCATGTACATTGTGGGAAAAATTGCCGTGTAGGAACGGACTTTGTGTGAGAAATTGCCGTGTAGAGACGGTCTTTGTGTTGTAAAAGGTGTGCCGTGTAGGGACGGACTTTTGTGATGTGCCGTGTTGGGACGGACTTTTGTGATGTGCCGTGTTGGGATGGTCTTTGTTTTGAAAATGTGTCGTGTAGGGACGGATTTTTGTGTGAAAAATCGCCGTGTAGAGACGGTCTTTGTTTTGAAAATGTGTCGTGTAGGGACGGATCCCTCTTTTGAGAAAATTGTGTTAGATTGCCGTGTTGGGACGGGCTTTTATGCTTTGCCGTGTTGGGACGGACTTTTATGCCTTGCCGTGTTGGGACGGACTTTTTATGCTTTGCCGTGTTGGGACGGACTTTTTATGCTTTGCCGTGTTGGGACAGACTTTTTATGCTTTGCATATTTTTTCTTGTATATTTGCTTAAGTACTGTTATTGACTTACCTTTGTTGTGTTTTCTTGCAGGATGAGTTGCCGTCGTCTGGGAAGGCAAAGAAGATGAAGTCGCGGGGGTCTCTTGAGGCCGTGGTTGAGTTGTGGCGGAACCTGCCCGATATTTCCCGAGATGGGGGCCTAGTCCTCGGAGGTTAGTGATTGCTACGGGGCTGAACGTGTTCGTAGAGAACCTAGCCGGGATAGTAGAGACGCAGAAGAACAAGGGCGTCTTCTTGGCCTTGTCTGAGTAGTGGTGGGACACCACGCATACCTTCCACTTTAGCTGGGGATAGGTGACGGTGACTCCTACTGATTTTGCGGCGATCACCGGGCTTTCCTTTAAGGGGGAGTCGATGAAGTGGCGGGACAGGATGTCCGATGCGGTGCTGACGGAGCTACTTGGATTTGTACCTTGGCCCCGTAAGGGCTTGGGTATGGTGTACCACGATGTGGAGGCACAGATTACGGCCAACATCGGGGTTTATAGCCGGGGCACTGGGGTAGTGACGGCGGAGCAGCTGGCGCGCTCTTTTTTGTGGTTTGCCCTCTCCGAGACTTTGTTCTCGAATTATGCCTCTTTCGCTCTTTTCCCTCTGTTGGAGAGTTTGGTGGACTTGGAGAGGGTTTGTGAGATTACTTGGGGCGAGGTAGGCTTGGCCGAGCTCTATTTTGCGATGGACAGGTTTAGCCGGGGTACGACCAACTCCTTGGGGTGTTTTGACTTTGCCCTGGAGGTATGAGTTTATTGCTGTTTGTAGTTTAGCACTTTGTCCTTTCTCCGTCTTCTTTCTTTTTCTGAGCACTATCTGCTTTTTTGTTGCAGACGTGGTGCTATGAGATCTTCCGGTGCCAGCCGTGGGACTGGGAAGATGAGACCATGTTTGGTTATTCCGCCATGCTGTGCTGGGCCCGCTCTTTGAGGAAGAGGAGGAAGAGCTGGGGAAAGATCACAGTCACCTATCAGGAGGTGGAGAACTACCTAGAGAGGGATAGTCCGGAGGGGCTTGAGCTGTACCCTTGGACGCGGTATGGCGAGGATGAGCTGGAGGGTGCCCCTTGGGTGACACGGCAGAGGAAGCTTCTGCGGGGCCTCACTTGCAACTCCATGTATATGGGGGAGAGGGTCTTCTGGCAGCATGGCACCGGTATGCCTCCTATAGCTCCGAGAGATCCGCCCCTCGATATGATGAGTCCTCTTGATATGGACGTGCTGGAGTACGAGAGGTATCAGGCCGGCGTGAGTGCCGAGGAGTTCGTCCTGGAGGGCGAGGTTGCCACAGGTGTTGGCGAGGGAGAGGCAGACTAGCTCGTCACGTCCTCCAGATGTCCCGGTGCTTGGGCCAGACTTCACGTATGTCTGCGGGGACTCTTCGAGGAGGAGGGTGATGGTGCCCATCCCTGAGCATAGTCCTGCTACTTATCGGGTTGACCCGAATGCTCCGGTGAGTGTGCTTACTCTTTTCCATTTTGGCATATTTTCTGTATTTTTCTCCTTTGTCGAGTAAACTTGTATCTCTTTTGCTGAGCATTTCTTTGGTTGTTTGCTGTGCAGGTCTTGGGGCGGAGCTTGGACGTGCTTACCCGCAAGTACGTATGGTTGAGGGCCTACACGAAGAAGCTTCTGAAGAAGATGTTCTGCGGGTCTTCGCGGAGCGCGGCGGCTTTCGAGCCGATGCCTTCGAGGAGGTCTGTGGATACTCCTTCTTCGAGGGCTGAGCTAGAGCAACATCATGAGGTGCCGGTTCGAGAGCGGCAAGCTTTGATGTGGGGACGTCTTCGGGGGCCCAGAGGCCGCAGACCCTTTTTCCAGTTCCTTCCTCCGTCGGGCGCATAGGGTGAGGGTTCGTCCTCACATCCCTTATTTGATCCTTTCACCGGGTTTGACCCTTCGGAGTACTTCGAGCACTCGATCGAGGAGGGGGCCGGGTATTTCGACGAGGAGGAGGTGACTGCCGGGTTTTCTGAGGTGCCGGAGTTCTCGTTCGAGGAGGTTGCTGATGACGATGAGGACTCGGAGTAGGGCTCCTTTTGCTTTCCCTCTTTCCGTTGTTGTTTTTTTTTTGTATTTGTAGAGCAACATACATTTTGTATCTGTAATAAAACACTTGTATTTGACATAGTAAAGTATTTTATTTAAGATGTAATGACGTATATGTGATTCCGAGGATTGACCTAGGAATTATTGCTAGCTTATTATTATTTTTGTGCATGTCACATGAGCTAGGAATGCATTTGTGGTTAGTGTATGATAGTCGGGAATAGCTTTGGTAAGGCTTTTGAGCAGTTGGGGTAAGGTCCCGCCGTGGTCAGTAACTGTTTTGCAGTTTGCTGAAAATCTGGGTCAGGCTGCAAAGTGGTCCGCGCGGACACCTTAGGCATGCAAAATGGTCCGCGCGGACGTTTCTTGCTTTTGGAGAGGAGATAAGATTTACATAAAATCTGGATTTCCCTTATCTCCCCACTCCCCTTTGTAGTCATTTCGAGCCTTCTTCTCTATTTTCTATATAAACCTCCATTTTTTGTCATGGATTCTTTGTCCGTTATGAGAATTTTGCCAAGGCTTTCGAAGGAGAGATGAGCATACTTCCGTGAGCGGCTTGAGACGTGGATGAGGCACAACATGAGGCACAACAAACGGACATTTGAGGTGCAATTTCGTCTTCGCTCGATTTGGTCCCTTAGGGAGTTAGTTCCTGATTGGGAGCTGTTGCGGGCTGCTGCAAGGTTCAGGGATGTGAGGAGGCATGTGTATAGCTTCTCCTACAATGATATTGCGCCCGCCTTTGAGGATTTTTGGGCTTTGATTGGAGGACCGGAGGTGGAGGTCATCTCGCTTCCTGCAATTGGAGGTGCGGCCGTGAGTGTGAAGCTCGCCTGCTTTCTTCGGACTTCGTTGGAAGAAGTGCAAGGTATGACTTTTGATTCTGGTCATATTGACATTTCTGCGCTGCCAGAGCGGTTTATGGGTGATGACGAGAGTGATGTCTCTTGGAACGCGTTTGCTTTATGTGTGATAGCAACGCTCTTTATGGTCAGCTCCCTTGGGGTATGTGACGGTGCTTTGCTTGATGTAGTAGGGCATTGTGGAGCCGGTGAGGATATTTCTCCATTGGTTCTGGGGGAGACCCTTCAAGGCATTGATCGCCTGGCGACTGGGGATAGGTTCATGTGCGGGGGAAGCCCCATTTTGCTCACATTGTGGTTGCGAGAGAGGCTTCAAGCCATGCCTGAGTCTCCGGTATCTTTTAGTCCGTGGACGTTTGCTCGGCGGCCTCTTGTATTGGATATGGATCAGTCCGCCTGGGAGAGATGGATGGCACAGCTTGGTACGCATCAGATCCGTTGGTGGGTTCCTCACTAGGGGATTGAGACTAGGAGGGCCTTTCAGGATGGTTCCTATGTTGTCAGATTTCCAGGTTTGTCTTGGTCCTCTTTCTATGTTCCGTCGCTTGTTTCCCGGCAGTTCGGGCTGAGACAGGAGCCTCTGCTGGGCTGGGATGACATTGCCACTATGGAGGTAGCTTCTCTCTGCATGGTAGATCCAGATGTCTTTCTGTATTTTCTGAGGGTATGGAAGTATTCCGCTTTCCCTCCTGTGGTTCTCCTTGGACGTTGGGAGAATGTTGTGTTGACCACCGAGTACCTGGATTGGTACGAGCAGCATGTCGAGCAGTCCCAAGTGGTTTTGGGGAGCAGGCGTGAAGCGATTTTGGGGCAAGGTTGTCGTCTCAGCTATAGCCTTAGAAGTGCAGAAGCCTGGTCTAACCCTCAGAATGTGACGGGAGACGCTTTATTTGACTACGAGACCAGAGTTGATCGACTGACGAAGAGAGGTCCTCTTTTGCAGACTCGCAGGGAGGAGATCCGGGCCGAGGCACAGGCGAATGAAGCTCTGCGAGCTGCTGGATTGTTTGACTCTACGGGGAGGACCCCTAATCTCGGATAAGTTAGCTCACGTGGAGCGAAAGAAGACTCGTCGGGGGCGAGGGAAGAAAGGAAAGAATGGCG
This sequence comes from Adenophora triphylla var. japonica, assembly GCA_022495995.1. Taxonomy (NCBI): domain Eukaryota; kingdom Viridiplantae; phylum Streptophyta; class Magnoliopsida; order Asterales; family Campanulaceae; genus Adenophora; species Adenophora triphylla. The sequence continues at coordinate 183,658 of JAFEMH010000748.1, read as the reverse complement.
AGGGGACAAGCGCGAATGGCGCAGAATGACCTCCTAAGTATCCCTTCATTGCATTGCAGACACATTATATTTGTTAAATGTATTAAGCTGTCTTTTAGCATGTTGTGAACTTAAGAGTAGTCCGTGCTTGTACTCATCAAGAAATGCTGTAACCGTTAGGGGTTTGTGATTTACTTTTAAAGATTTGTAGGGACGCAAGATCTCTCGTTTGCCTTTTGTTTGAGCCTTGGCGGCGTCCAACTTTGGACCTGTCTGTTGTATTTTGTGGACTGAAGCAGTCTGAGCCTTGACGACATCTATTTTTTTCTGTGTTTGGAAAAAGGGGTATGAACCTTTGTGGTCCCTTTGGTGAAAAGGCTTGGATAGGAAGGTTGGATGATGAGGCATGGGCCTTGAGGTGATTCCTTGACAAGTCATTTTTGACGGCCATTTCAATGATTCCATTGCTTATTGGTTGTCGGTGCTGGGCCTTTGGTCTCATCCCTTTTTTTTTGTTTGAAGCTTCTGCTTGAGTTTTTTTAAGCTTCTGCTTGAGCTTTTTTTTTTTGTTGAGCACGAGGGCGAAGGCAAGCCCCTAGGTTGTTGTCGACATGGGATCGATCTTTTAATGCTGAGTGACCTTTTGTTGTCCTTTGATGTTGCCGCCGTCATTAACTTGGTTAAGGTGATGGTGGGGACATGTTTTTGGAAAGTGTATGGCTTGATGGAGGCCTTGGTTGGCATCCAATTTTTTTTTATTTTTGTGTGTTTTTAGACCGGACAAATGAAGGTTGCCTACGTTCCCCCCGGACTGAGGGGCTCAGGTCTGCGTAGTTTGACACTTACAAATGAGTGTCGGGAGATGAAAAGTTGATCATCTTTAGGCGAAGTATCTGCGAAGTTTGCTTCCGTTGACTGGATTCATGAAGGGATTGTCATCTAGGTCTGTCCGCTTCATGGCACCTCCAGAGAAGATCTTTTGGACCATGAACAGGCCAATCCATGTTGGTTCCCATTTTCCAAGCGGGTTGGTTTGGGTGGGAGGTTTTTCTTTGAGTACTAGATCGCCTTCCCTGATGTCTCGGGATTTGACTTTCTTGTCGAAAGCTCTAGCCATTCTGCTCTGGTAGGCTCGAATGTGTTCCATGGCCTTTAGTCGGCGTTCGTCCAGCAGGGCCAGTTTGTCGTGTCGGCTTCGGAGCCATTCGACTTCATTGATCTCGTTTTCCAGCAATACTCGGAGTGAGGGAATTTCCAATTCAACGGGCAGTACTACTTCCATCCCGTATGTCAGGGTGAATGGAGTTTCTCCCATGGCTGTTCTGACTGATGATCTGTAGCCCCAAAGTTCCAAGTGCAATTTCTCGGGCCAATCTCGTCCTTGCGTGGTCATTTTTCGGATGATCCTTTCGAGGGTTTTGTTTGCTGCTTCTACTGCACCGTTTGTTTGCGGCATATAGGGAGAGAACTTGTGGCATATGATTTTGAATTCGGCCAGCAGTCTGTCGTATTCTTCTTCGAAGTGGGACCCCTTGTCTGATATGACCTCATTCGGGATGCCATATCGGCATATGATTTTTTCCTTGAGGAAATGTGCGACCTTCTTGGAAGTTAGTACTTTGTAGGACTTGGCTTCGACCCATTTTGTGAAGTAGACGATGGCTACCAAGACGAATTCGTGGCCGTTGCTTCCTAGCGAAGCGATCTTCCCGATGAAGTCGATACCCCAATTGACAAAGGGCCAGGGAGTAGTCATGCAATAAAGATCGTGAGAAGGAAGATGATTGAGGTTGGAGAACCGTTGGCACTTGTCGTAACTTCGAACAAAGTGGATGCAGTCTGCCTCCGTGGAGATCCAGAAGTAGCCCATTCGAAGAATGATCTGTATCAGGGCTATGGCGTTCATGTGGGGGCCGCAAGCCCCATTGTGGACTTCATTCATGAGCTCGTTTGCTTTTTCTTTGGTGATGCAGCGTAGGAGCGATCCTTGGTAGCGTTTTTTGTATAGCATGTCTTCAAGGATGACAAAGTGATAGGCAAGGCATTTTAGGGCCACGATGCTCTTGGCTTTTATTCCTTCTTTGCGTTGGCCTTCCTCATTCATGAAGGTGGCTTCCCCGTTCTTGAGGTATTACAAGATCTGGTTATACCACGGCTCATTGACGGGCTCGGGTTCTGGTTTGATCTCGCAGCAGTAGGGAAAAATTTCCTTTCTTCCTACTTTGAATGGCTTGATTGCCTTCCCTTCAAGGATTTCCACGAGTGAAGCTAAGGTGGCTAGGGCGTCTGCAAACCTGTTCCGGTCTCTTGGCAAGTAGTGGAAGGTGACCTCTTTAAATTGCGTGATGAGGTCTTCCATGCCGGCGTGGTATTTTTGGAAGCCTGGGTCTATCGTTTTCCATTTGTTGGAAACTTGATTGATGATCAGGGCTGAGTCCCCATAGACCTCTAGCTTCTGGACGTTCCTTTCGAGTGCAGCCTCTAGTCCGGCGGTGCATGCTTCGTATTCGGCGGCATTGTTGGTTACCTCAAAGTTTAACTTTATGGCGATTGGGGTGTGCTCGTCCTTTGGGTCAACCAAGAGCATGCCAATGCCATTTCCTCTTTGGTTGGATGCTCCGTCAAAGAACAACTGCCATCGGTTCTCGCCTTCGAGTGCAAAGATTCCTTCATCTAGAAATTGTGATTCGGGACCTTGGGCCTCGTCGGTTGGGAAGTCGGCTAGTTGTTCGGCTATTACCCGTCCCTTGATTGACTTCTGGTTCACGTACTTGATGTCAAACTCTGCCAGGAAGAAAGACCATTTGGCCAGCCTCATTGACAATGATGGTTTGTCGAAGAGGTATTTGACTAGGTCCATTTTGGAGACCAAGTACACTGTGTGCGACTGCATGTAGTGTCGTAGTTTTCCGAAAACCCATACTAGAGTTGCGCAGGTTTTCTCGAGGGCTGAGTAGTTGAGTTCGCTGCCTTAGAACTTTTGATTGACGAAGTAGATGGCATTCTAGACTCGTGACGCTCTCTTTTCTTGACAAAGCATGGCTCCAACTGCGGTGTCGGTCACAGTTAAGTATAGCAGCAGTGGCTTCTCCTCATGGGGAGGACAGAGGATCGGAGGATTCACAAGGTACGCCTTTATCTTTTCAAAGGCATCTTGGCATTCCGGGTTCCATTCGATGTCTGCGTTCTTCTTCATTAGTCGGAAGATTGGCTCGCACATGGAGGTCAACTGATTGACGAAGCGGCTGATGTACTGTAGGCGGCCCATGAAGCTTTTTACTTTTGTTTGGGTTCGCGGTGGTCTCATTTCGATTATGGCCTTGATCTTTTGAGGGTCAACCTCGATGCCTCGCTAGGTGACCATGTATCCCAAGACTTTGCATCGGATGACTCCAAATGTGTATTTGACAGGGTTTAACCTCATTGAGTGTTTTCGAAGGCTATTGAAAAACTTTCTCAGGTCGATGAGGTGTTGTCCGTCTGATCCCTTTGAGTGGATGATCTTGTCGTCAACGTACACTTCAATCTCTTTGTGGATCATGTCGTGGAAGAGGGCGGATGTTGCCCGTTGGTAGGTAGCCCCAGCATTCTTTAGTCCGAACGGCATTACTGTGTAGCAGTAGGTTCCCCAGGGGATTGTGAAGGCTTTTTTCTCTTGGTCTTCTTCGACCATCTTGATTTGATTGTAGCCGGCGAACCCGTCCACGAAGGACTTGACCTCGAAGTTGGCCGTAGTGTCGACCAACATGTCTATGTTTGGTAGTGGAAAGTCATCCTTGGGACTTGCTTTGTTGAGATCTCGGAAGTCCATGCTACAGCGTACTTTTCCGTTGGCCTTGGTGATCGTCACTATGTTGGAGAGCCATGTCAGGTATTCGATCACCCTTATGAAGCTGACGCGAAGCATCTTTTCGATCTCTTCTTTGACTTGTAAGGATCATTCTGGCTTGATTTGGCGTAGCTTCTGCTTTATGGTCTTAGCCTCGGGATTCAGGGGAATCCGATGTTCCACTATGGATGGATCTAAGCCAGGCATGTCTTGGTAGGACCAAGCGAACACGTCCATGAATTATTTGAGCAGTGCAGTCAATGCGTTTTGCTCGGTGCCGATGAAGAAGCTTCCGATTTGCGTCTCTTTTGGCTCTTTAGCAGTCCCCAAATTCACCTTGGTTAAAACCTCCTCGGCAGCTTGGGCCCGGTTTTCCTCTTGTTTGACAACATGCTTAAAGATGTGTTTAATGTATTATTCGTTTAATGTGTCTTCTTCTTTGTCAAGTGAATCTTTATTAACTATTTGTGTTTTAGTTAATTTATCAGTTGTTAAAGATGCAATGAGAGGATACTCGGAAAGGTCGAAACTTTCATTAAGAGCATATGGGAATACATTATTGGCTATGAATTCGTAATCTTTCGGCGTAAGGCCATCAGATGACTCGAGAGACTCAAATTCAAAGATAATGGACTCATACTGTGTTTCGACTCAGGACTCTAGGACGCGAGGGGTTAGACCAAGCTGTTCGATCATTTCCTTCTTGCTGGCTGCAGGTCCGGAGAAGGTAGCCCAGTTCTTTAGTGGCATTGTGGATGGGCTTGAGAAGATGCGAAGGTCGAAAGGCTTCTCGTTGTTGTCCCCGATCACGACTACCACAGAGGTATCAGAAACAAAATCGATCAGGTCTGGCATCTCGATTTCTTCGCTGAAAAGTTGTTGTAGAAAAGGCTCGTTCCAGGTATTGTCTGCGGAGTCTTCCTTTGTGGTCTTGGGCATTACTAGTTCGAATGCTGACTCGTCCCTTTGGTTTGTGGCAAAGGTGTTGACTTAGAGTTTTTCGAGTTCTTCCGCCAAAGAGCGGGTTTTCCCGAACCAAAATTCGTTGTGAATAGTGGTGGTGGTGGGTCCCGGTAGGGTTGGTGTATCGAGGAATACCCTTCTAACGGGGTTTGGCTCGAGGCCTCTGAACCTTTCAAGGCTTTGTTGGAGCTTGTCCATTGTTGCCGACCAGTTTTGTTTAGCGTTGACCAACTCTGTCCTCTTTTCTGTGTCGTTGTTCGAATCGCCGGTTTTCTTTGTGAAGTACCGGGCCATGTTGAAGCTGTAAGGACGGAGGTCGAAGATTGCGTGCGATCCCCTTTTGTTAGTAGCGGAGCATTTTCATGCTGCTTTTCTGTCTTCTGCAGCGTCTTTGGGAGTAAGGACGTACCCTAGGCCACGACGGGTGTTCTGCTCTTTGACCTCGATGATCTGTTGAGTACCTTGATAGCGTTTACCCAAACCAAGCCCCGGGATGTAGTTCATGAGCTTCATCATTTTCATGGGAGGAGGGATCCGGTTTGAAGTTAGTGGAAGGTCTATGTGGCATACCTGGGCTTTCGGGCTTTCGATTGTGAACCCTGTCATCAACATGCCTTCATTGTCGTGCTTGTTTTCCAGGACTGGGATGCCGTTTGTGTTGGTCCCTTTGGTAGTTATGCTGTTCCCATAGATGATGGTGAGATCTGTTCCTTGGATGAACTTTATGCACTGGTGTAGGGTGGATGCCACCCCATTGATTTGGTGCAGCCAAGGTCGTCCCAAGATGGCAGTGAAGGTGATCGGGATGTCGATGACCTGGAAGTCCATCGGGATCATCTGCTTTCCGAACCACGGGTTCAGAGTAGCTACCCCCAGGACTGAGCGAGACATTGAGTCGTATGCTTTGATCGTCTGAGTTGAAGGCTTTAGATCAGTTGGCTTGATCCCTAGTAAATCCATCATTTTGTACGGGAGAACATTCATGGCGGATCCCCCATCTACCAAGACCCGAGGGAGGTGGCGCTCGTCCAGCTGGACTGTGATGTAGAGAGGCTCGTTGTGGTTAGCCCTGAATTTCGGCAGATCGAGCTCCGTGAAGGTAATGATGTTACTCTAGTGGACGTTGCCGATCATTTGGACCGCTTCATCTGGTGTCACATTGATTGGCACCATGGTCTGGGCCAGGCTTTCCTCTAGCTTGAGCTTGTGCGGATAGGAGGAAGTGAGTAAGGACCAAAGGGATATGTTGGCCTGAGTGCGCTTGAGCTGGGTCAAGATCGGATCTTCATCCTTTGGGTCAAGCATTTAAGTTTCTTTGGCGTAGGGGCCTTTTTCTGCTCGGGGCTCAGGTATGGCTGGCCTTTTGTCTGTCTTTGGAGGAATCACCGGGATCTGGCCGAAACGCGTCAGTACGTTCACTTCTGGCTTTACTCCTTTTCTTGTTTCTCCCACTTCTGTCATGGGAGGGCCTTGGTTGGCGTAGGACCATGCATCGCATTTCAGCTCGTTTACTGATATTGCTTTTATTGGAGCGTCAACGATGGCCTTGATGTCTTCCCAAGATAGGGGTTGGGGTGCCGGAGTGTTTGGACAATTGGTTGTTGTGCGGAGCTCGTCCCAGCTTATCATGGAGAAAAGATTGTTGTGACCTCGAGTTGAGTCAAGCTGAGGAGATTTGTTAGGGTAGATGCCGTAGTAGTCAAATTTGCCTGACGGTTCTCCGAGGGTTCCCACTGTGGGATCACCGGCTTCGTATCTCTTTTTCAGTATTCGTTGAGAAGAGGGTTTCTTCTTTCTTGGAGGGAAATCCTCGTTTATTTCGTCTTGGAAATCCCTCTCCAGACAAGTGGGACACTCGCAGACGTCCCACCAGATGTGTTCATCATTTTGTGGCGGCCTTGGGACCTCGGGGCATTGACTTGACACGTCTTTCCCTGGGGGTCTTGTGGCTTCATGTCGCAACTGAGGGGCTCGTATAGAAGCGAAGGATTTTATCCCAGGGGACAATGAGAGACGTTGGGAGATGTGGGAGCGGGTATGTCTTTGTTTATCCCGGGAGCCCCAGGTGGCAGGGGGATGGCTAGTGTTCCGAAATGATGCATGGCACCTTCGATCCAGGCCTGTTGCTCGCCTTGGCATTTCTCGAGAGCCATGACGGCTTGCCAAACTTCTTCCATTGTTGGGAAGTTTCTCGGGGGTAGGATTCCATTTTCCTCGTTGTTATCTACCGACCTAGCCATGGCGAGTTGATGGACTGCCCTGGTGGCTGTATTGGAATGGCTATTGGACCTCACGACTTTGACGCTGGAACGACGGTTCTCGGGTACTCTCAACCACTCTCGGTTTGCTGGAGGGGCGTGACAGGTAAGGTTTAGACATGGGAAGGCCTTTTTTGGATAAGGGGGAAAGCTCATGTGACATGCAGTTTCCTTTTTTTTTTTTTATTTTATTTTATGTTTTTTTTGTCGTTTTAATTTACTTAAAACGTGTTTTCTCAGAATCCTAGGTAGGTTGGAAAAGATCGCTCTTCTTTTTCGCAACTATGCTAGATCCTGGGTCAGTGGAGACCATCATTGTGGCTATAAGCCCCTCGTTTTGCACCTGTATTTCGACATCCCAGGGTGGACAGCCCCGGGCAAGGGTCTTATAGGGCAAGCGGTTTCCACCGGCCTAAAAGAAAAATCCGAACCTAAGGATCGAGCCTGTCATGTTCGTTTTAATGCGTCAGCCATGTGAATAGTGAGCCGAGCCGGCACCTGAGTCAAGATCGAGTCGAGAGTTCGGCATGACCTCTCTTTACCTTGCTTGCGCAAGGGATCTGTGACGTTAGGTTTTGGCTAGGTCATATTGTCATGGCTGACGTATTAAAGGCTTGATGACATAGTGTCATGTGGGCATGGATGCATATCCGGGACGGAGCATCGTCTGGGTGTAGCTTTGGAAATCAAGATCGGGTCAAGATTTTAGCATGACCTTTCATCGTCTTGCTTGCGCAAGGGATCTTGAGTTCCGAGCTTCGACTCAGGAAATGGCCGGCATGGGATATGTATCCAGGCTTTATGACACGGACTGGGTAAAAACCAATCGAGTCTGGACAGAGTGTGACGCAAGCGTGCATGGTTGACACTGGCTAGGATGGGATGTTTGGAATGATCCCGTGCGCGTCCGAAAGGCGCCAGGAAGACCAATCGAACTGCAACTGAGACCACTCCGGGTTGAGGGTTGTAGTGTGCAGTGTACAGGATAAGAGTGCGCGTAGTGTGCGGTCACTAAAATTCTTTTTCTGAGGAAAATAGAAAGTTTTGCAGAATTTTTATATGTATGTACACAGATGTATTATGATGCATTTTTTTGTATTTTTATTTTTTTGTAAATAAAAAGTAAAGCATATGCAAACACACACAACAGTTAAAGAAGGGGTAAAATGAAAGTTTGACCCTCATCAATGTTTTAAAATTTTTTTTTTTTAAGTTTTTAAAACAAATTATCCCCAGCGGAGTCGCCAACTGAAATTACCCAGATCCGGCTGCGCGGGCCCCGGCATCTCGCGGTGTGTTTTTCGAGTTGGGAGGTGTCGCTGCGTTTTGTTTGGAGGAGTCTCCACGCCGTTTTGATTTAGCCCAAAACATTGAAAAAAAACTTGTTTAAAAAACTATTGTTGTGTGATGAGATTTTGAGTTCGGAGATCAGGTTACGCCTCGGGAAGAGAATAGCAGAGCTCACCCGAGTCGCCTCGTATAAATGAGTCTTTCGATACCCCTCTTTCTTTAAAAGTTGTGTGTGTGTGTATGTGCTTTATAAAAATGCATGCTGAATAGGATGTCTACATTGTATGCTATATATTGAAATGAATTGAAATAGTTTGGGAAGGAAGCCTTACCAATGTTGGTTCGTGTCTGTCTTCCGCTGGGGAATAGTGTTTGAGTGTGAATAGTGCTTCGGGATGGACCGGGATTGCTTCAGGATGTACCGGTGTCTGCGGACAGAGCTTCAGTGTGCCTCGAGAGTGCTGGGTTTTGATTCCGGCAGAGGTTCGGCGTGCCTCAGGAGTGTTGGTTGTACTCGGGCAGAGGTTCGGCGTGCCTCGGGAGTGTTGGTTGTACTCGGGCAGAGGTTCGGCTTGCTTCGGGATGCCTCGGGATTGTCCGGCAGGGCTTCGGGATGGACCGGGATGCCTCGGGATGGACCGGAATGCCTCGGGATGGACCGGCAAGGCTTCGGGATGCCTCGGGGCAGTTCGGGAGCGTCTCGGGAGCGCTCGCCAGGCCTTCAGAGCGCCTCGAGGGGGCTCCGAAGGCCCCGGAGGGAACCGAAAGGGACCGGGAGTGCCTCGAGAGGACTTAGAGGGGAGCCTGAAGGCTGGGGGGAGAGATGAGAGAATGAAGGTGTGAAGATATCGAGAGGGGGAGCCCTTTATTTATAGGGGTGAAAAAACTGCAAAATGGTCCGCGCGCAAAACCAAAATTTTGGTTTTCCTGGATTTAAGGGAATCTCGTGGACTTTAAGGGGATTCAGCAATTATGATGTCTGGGATGCAAAATGGTCCGTGCGGACCATTATGCAGGCAAAATATTTTGCAAAATTCCTAAAAAGTCTTTTTGCCTTGTTTTATCCCAGAAAGGTCCCACCTTGGTTTGGTTGGTGGTTTTTTGGGGTTTTTGAAGGTTACGGGTCTTCGGGATCACGTTTGTGTGAGTCCGCGGTGTTTCCAGTGCGTCGGATGGGGAGCGATCCAGATTGGGGTACTTACACTTGCGCAAGCAAAGCGATGAAAGGTCATGCTAAAATCTTGACCTGATCTTGATTTCCAAAGCTACACCCAGACAATGCTCCGTACCCAATATACATCCATGCCTACATGACACCATGTCATCAAGCCTTTAATACGTCATCCATGACAATATGACCTAGCCAAAACCTAACGTCGTAGATCCCTTGCGCAAGCAAGGTAAAGAGAGTTCATGCCGAACTCTTGACCCGATCTTGACTTTAGATATTGGCTCTGCTCACTATTCACATGGCGGACGCATTAAAACGAACATGACAGGCTCGGTCCTTAGGTTCGGTTTTTCTTTTGGCCGGTGGAAACCGCTTGCCCTATAGGACCCTCTCCCGGGGCTTTCCACCCTGGGATGTCGAAATACAGGTGCAAAATGAGGGGCTTATAGCTGCAGTGATGGTCTCCATTGACCCAGGATCTAGAATAGTTGCGAAAAAGAAGAGCAATCTTTTCCAACCAACTTAGGATTCTGAGAAAACACGTTTTAAGTAAATTAAAAAAAAAAAACTGCATGCCGCATGAGCTTCCCCCCTTTCATCCAAAAAGGCTTTCCCGAGTCTAAGCCTTACCCTTCACCCCCTCCAGCGAACCGAGAGTGGTTGAGAGTACCCAGGTGCCGCCTTTTCAGTATCGAGATCACAAGGTCAGACAGCCCTTCCGATTCAGCGGTTCGAACAGTCTGTTACTCCCCCATGGCAGGGTCAACAGACAACAGCGAGGGAAACAGAACCCCGCCCCTGAGAAACCTCTCAGACAATGGAGGAGGTGATGCAAGCCTTCGAAACTCTCAAGAAGCGCCAAGAAGAACAACAAGCATGGATCGTAGACACTATGCGCCGTCGCAGAACCGTCGCCGTTCCCCAACTTGATGGAACCTTCGTCCTCATAGAAGATGAAGAGATGTCTGCTCTCCTGGTTTCTTAATGCTAATAGCAGGTCCCTCCTCCACCAAGCTACGAAAATTCGACAATGAAAATTAGCTCCCGCTCAAAGCTCCACTCGAGCCTCAATCAAGCAGCTTCGATCTGCCCGCCTCAGTACAATCAGTTTCCTAGCCCTGCGCCACAAGCTCAATATCACCAGCACACATATGGGCCCGCTCCCCCAGATCCCAATGTATATCGGTATCCCCCGGGATTCAATCCTTTGCCTCTATATGAGCCTCACAGCCATAATCTGAAATCCCAATGTCTGTCAGGGACAAACATCCCAAGCAGATATCCTGACATTTCAAACCTACCACCCGCTGGACTGCCACTTGGGGCTAATGAAACATTTTCCCAACTCCCAAATACAACCCTTGGCGGTCCGGGCAATCACGCTCTTGGCCCCAACTTCAACAATCATGGGTACGGGATGGTATACACTCAACTACCTCCCCAAGATTCCCGAATGGCGATCCCATCAGCCAATCCACCCCCATCTTCAATTTCCACCCCAGAAAACGGCAACCTGCCTCTGCCTACTGACCCTCACATGGCTTGGTTGGTCGAACAGATGAAAGACATGCAAGGGAAAATCGCCAACTCCCGGAAAGACTCGCTCATGCCCACAGATCCGAGCAAAGTGGTTCCTCTCCCCCCGAAGTTCAGAATGCCGGAAATGGAGAAGTTCGATGGGGCAGAATGCCCAAAAACTCACATCGATACCTACGTCTTAGGTATGAGAGCCAAAGGGGCCACCCCACAAAAAATGGCGGATCACTTCCAGCATTCCCTCAAATCCACGACATTAAGGTGGTTCCTGAACGTAAAGGCGGAAAATCGCTCCACTTGGAATCAAATCAGTGAGATCTTCCTGGAGAAGTACCGTGCCAACCTCGAATGGGAAACCAACCGCCATGATCTGCAAGCCACCGAACAAAAGGATGACGAGCCTATGGGAGAGTTTTACAAAAGGTGGAACTGGAAACTGAGCGAGATAATGGATCCGCTTTCCAAAGAAGAGCAAATGGACATCTTCCATTCCTGCCTCAAACCATCTATGAGAACCCTGATTAGCCATCACTTATATCTCGACCTTCGTGCCATGGTCAATGCCGGGACCAATTTCGAAAAGACGCTGAGCCTACAAAAGACCGCAGCCGCTCCTGCTTCGTCTTACCGCTACCGGGCAAACCTGTCAAATCCGGCACCTGTCCCAAGCAAAGGAAAGGAAGCCGCTGGAGCAATCCACTACATCCAAAACGGAGCTCAAGTAAGCCGTGATCAAGCGCCCCCGAGGAACAACAATCCTCCTTGCCCACAACAGTTCCAGCATTTTGACAACCTCGAGATGCCCCTAAGCCAAGTGTTCGAAGCATTAGTGAAACGGAACATCCTCAAACCTCTCGAGAATTTCCAGCCAAAGACTCTCAATCCTAATATGGACATGAGCAAAAGCTGTGCCTTCTACAACTACCCCGGCCATACCACCGACAATTGCTTCGTGCTGAAACAAGTGGTCCAGGGGCTAATCGAAGAAGGAAAGTTGGAAAGCCCCCGTGGCCCCAACACAGTCGGGAATCCGTTTCCCCGGAATGACAGAGTAAATATGATAGCCTTCAGCAAGACTCCATGCGAGAGTAGGCCCCCTACGATCCCCGAGACCGTCAACATGCTATCCCGCTACGACTGGGAATGCGAAACCAGAGACAAGCGTTCCCATAATAGGGAATCCAGAAGGGAGGATCCAAGAATGACCGTCTCCCTACAATCTCTACCACAATTAAGGCACACCAACGGGTGGATCGAGTACTCCTCTCAGGCAAGGCAGACCGAAGCAAACAGCAGCGCCAGAAGTGGTCTAACCTTCACAGACGCAGATTTACCGGCATGCGAAAACAGACACAACGAGGCCCTCCTCATCCTCGTAAAGATGGAAAGGTTCTACCTCCCGAACGTCTTGGTCGACAATGGTTCGGCGGTCAACATCATTGCCTTGCGTACAATAAAATGGCTCCGAATCGACCGCTCCTGGCTGAGACCTTTACCCCGAGTAATCCGAGCCTACGACTCCATGCCATGTGCTGTATTGGGAGCAATAACTCTCAGCATCCAATTCGACGAGCAAATGGAGTCGGTGGAATTCCAAGTTGTGGAAATCAAATCCAGTTTCTCCGCCTTGTTGGGACGACCTTGGCTGCACCAAATGAAAGCAGTATCCTCCACTCTGCACTAATGCGTAAAATTCATTAACGCCAACGGGAACCTTGAAGTGATACGCGGGAGCAGCATGATGGAGAGTGCTTGGCCATCAAGCTATGACCCGGAAGAAGGTCCCGACATGACCGAATACTCTTCAGCAGACGAAACTCCAGTCATGATCCAATTCGAAAGAGATCCCTACATCCACGCATTAAGCCGTGATGAGCTAGAAATCGAAGAACTCATGGGCTAAGATGACAATTCCGATCTATGCGACTGTGAAGAATACATGAAAGAGGATCAAGAAATGGACGCCCAGATGGAACTTGACCAAGGAGTTGACCCATACTTCGCCAGAAATCCTTCCGAAGAAAGTTGGCCCACCGCCAGTACCTTGGGATATGTCAACCCCCATGATGACACACTCGGATCCCACGAAGACAGCTACAACATCATAGTCCAATTCAACGTCCCGGTGCTTGACTTGGAAGAACAATGGCGCAACATCCTTCAGAGCCTAGTCAAGGGAGGAGAAATAGCATGCCCCTGCGACACAGATATCGTGAATGTCATCCAAGCAAAGACTCAGCTAAGGGAGCAGATTCTATGAAGATAATCAATATCAGCAAGAATGAACTCCAAAGAAGCGAGTGCTTCGCCCTCCTAGAAGAAGCTCTCCACGACTTCTACCAAAAGCCCCCGGGATCTGGTAACAACACCAATGGAGGGACACCCTCAAATGAGCAGCCTAACACCTTCGCGGTTTGGTTTGAAGTCGAACCAAAGGCAAGCCTTCCCCCGGGAACGACATCAACCGAAGAATGGCTACCAGAGCCATCACCACCTTCTCCAGACCTACAACCTGCAAAGAGAAATGAATCCTGGTCCAATCCCTCGTTTCCTAGAGTCTAGCTTTGAGTCATGTTGTCTTTGAATTCGAGTCTCTCGAGTCATCCGACGGCCTTACGCCTAAGGATTATGAGTTCATAACAAACAATGTATCTTCTTTACGCTTTCAATAAAAGGTTCTACCTTTCTAAATATTCCCTCATTGCATCTTTAACAAATGATAAATTAACTAAATCACAAACAGTTAATAATGAATCACTTGATAAAAACGCAGACATATTAAACAAAAAATGCATTAAACAAATCTTTAAGCATGTACGTGAACCATAAGTCAATCAAGGGACGGGTAATGGCCGAACAACTGGCCAACTTCCCAACCGACGAAGCCAAAGGTCCCGAACCACAATTTCCAGACGAAGGAATCTTCACACTTGAAGGCGAGAATCGATGGCAGCTTTTCTTCGACGGAGCAGCCAACAAAAGAGGAAATGGCATTGGAATGCTCTTGGTCGACCCAAAATACGAGCACACCCCAATCGACATGAAGATGAACTTCGAGGTAACTAACAATGCCGCTGAATACGAAGCATGCGCCGCCGGACTAGAGGCCGCCCTCGAAAGGAATGTCCAAGACCTAGAAGTCTACGGAGACTCGGCCTTGATCATCAATCAAGTTTCCAACAAATGGAAAACAATAGACCCAGGTGTCTACAAAGGTACCACGCCCGTACGGAAGACCTCATCACGCACTCGTAGAGGTCACCTTCCACTACTTGCCAAGAGACCAGAAACGGTTTGCAGACGCCTTAGCCACCTTGGCTTCACTCGTAGAGATCCCAGAAGGGAAGGCGGTAAAGCCATTTAAAGTAGGAAGAAAGGAAATTACCACCACCACCACACACCACCACCATCACTATCACCACTACAATCACTACTACCACCACTACCCCCACCACCACTCCACCACTACTATTACAACCACTACCACCATTACTATACCACCATAACTATTACTACTACCACCACTACTACCACCACCACCACGCACCACGACCACCGATATCACCACTACTACCACTACTACCACACTACCACCACTACCACCACTACTACCACTACCACCACTACTACCGCTAGTATACTACCCCAACCCCTAAACCCTAAATCATATACTTATACCCCTAAACCCTAAACTCTAACCCTAAGCGTAAACCCTCTAAACCCTAAATCTCAAATCTCATATACTTATACCCCAACCCTTAAATCATATCCCTAAACCCTAAGCTCTAACCCCTAAACCCTAACCCCTAAACCCTAAACCCTAAACCCTAAACCCTAACCCCTAAACCCTAACCCCTAAACCCTAACCCCTAAACCCTAAACCCTATACCTCTAAACCCTAAACTATAACCCTAAGCAAAAACCCTAAACCCTAAACTCTAACCCTAAGCAAAAACCCTAAACACTAAATCTCAAATCTCATATACTTATAACCAAACCCCTAAACCCTAAACCCTAAATCTCAAATCTCATATACTTATAACCGTTTGAAATTTCAGTAAGTTTTTTAACGTTTTCAGTTAGTTTTTTAGAATTTCAGTCAGTTTTTTAACGTTTTCAGTTAGTTTATTAGAATTTCAGTCAGTTTTTAACGTTTTCAGTTAGTTTATTAGAATTTCAATCAATTTTTTAACGTTTTCAGTCAATTTTTTAACGTTTTCAGTTAGTTTATTGAAATTTCAGTCATATTTTTAACGTTTCCAGTTAGTTTATTAACGTTTTCAGTTAGTTTTTCAAAATTTCAGTTAGTTTTTTGAAATTCTAGTCAATTTTCTAACGTTTTCAGTTAAATTTTTTAATGTTTTCAGTTAGTTATTTTGTTAATTAGTTCTAAAAATAATTAAAAATTAAACGTTATAATCACAGACGAAATATTTCCGTCGCTGATAAATAAAAATAAATAAAAAAAAAATATTTATCACCGACGAAATATATCCGTCGCTGATAAATTAAAAAAATAAAAAAATTAATTTATCACCGACGGAAATATTCCGTCGCTGGTTTATTTAAAAAAAAATTAAAAAATATTTAATTTCTACCGACGAAATTATTCCGTCGCTGATTAATTAAAAATAATTAAAAATAAAATGTTATAATCACCGACGGAATATTTCCGTCGCTGATAAATAAAAAAAAATAATTTATCACCGACGGAAATATTCCGTCGCTGGTTTATTTAAAAAAAATTTAAAATTAATTAATATTTACCGACGAAATAATTCCGTCGCTGATTAATTAAAAATAATTAAAAATTAAATGTTATAATCACCGACGGAATATTTCCGTCGATGATAAATAAAAAAATAAAAAAGAATAATTTATCACCGACGGAAATATTCCGTCACTGGTTTATTTAAAAAAAATATTAACTTTTCACCGACGGAAGAATTCCGTCGCTGAGAAAGAACTAGCGACGGAATATTCCGTCGGTAAATCAGGCGCCAATCTAGTGGCGGTAATGAAACGAATATTCGAGGAATATTCGTTTTTAGCAACGGAAGTCAGCGACGGAATTCAATTCTGTCGGTAAAGTTGACGCCAAAATTATTCCGTCCCTATAGCATAATTTTCGTCGCTATATAGCGGCGGAATGATTGAGTCGCTGTTGATTCCGTCGGTAAAAACTCAGTTTTTGGTAGTGACGGCCGCGCCTTGAACATTGCATGATCATGCTGCAGCTCCTCTTCTGTGTCTTGGGCTGGTTCCATTACTTTGCTTCCACTGGGGGTGTAAGTGGTTCGGTTCAAACCGCGGTTCGGAATCGAACCAAACCAAACCATGCGGTTTAGTTCGGTTTTCAAGTAATCGTGATTTGGTTCAGTTTCAAAAATTGTCAAACCATGTGGTTCGGTTTGGTCTGCGGTTTGGACCCCCAAACCACGGTTCGAGACCGAACCATCAAACCGAACCAATAAACCAAACCACCAAACCGTTCAATATTAACCATAGATATATATATCTTTCATTTTCACCTTACATTTAGATTTGAAAACCCCTAATTTTATTCATGGGTTTTAGCCCATAACCTTTTTTTCTTTTGGTTTATCTTCGTGTAATAATTTTAATTTACTCTTTAGCACATACCATTACAAGTACTCAAATGTCATGTTGTTATCATAAACATTGAAGCACAATTTGAAGTTGTGTTTAAATACTGAATCTCTTATTTTTGTTATGTTTGAAAAATTCAAACAAACATGACAATATATAACTCCTTATTACTACTAACATGAGTAAACTTCTCCATTTTCTCTCTCTATACTTCAAGAGATTGAAGATCTCTAGAGTGTGTAGTTTGAAAACGTGTTCTAATTAATGGTTTAAGCAATGTTCTATTTCATGGTTTAAATTGTGTAAACCGCGGTTCGAATCGTAAAATCAAACCGCGGTTCGAACCAAACCATGGCGGTTTGGTTCGGTTCGGTTTGAATTTTTTCATGGTTCGATTTGGTTTGAGATTTTTTCAAACCGATGACTAGTGGTTCGGTCCGTAAATTGGCCCAAACCGAACCATTTACACCCCTAGCTTCCACTGATATTGTGTTACATCACTAAAATTGGGAATCATAGAGTTCCAAAGATAATTTATCTTGACAGTTTGAATTTCATTTCAATTCTGTTGAGTTCCATCTTCTTTAGGAATTGAAAATGCAAGAAAATTAAGTAGAAGCATGAATGTCTAATATATACTTCTGCAATAGTAAAACCTCAAGCTTAAGAGTATAGACATTTATTTAGAGGGACGGACGGAGTAAGAGATAAGATGGAAGGGTTAAGTAAAGAATCTTTTTGTCAAGCCTCCTGATCAATTTCACATTGTTATAAACAACACTAGAACAAAAGAAAAACAAGTCAAAAAATGAAAATGTACATTATTTATGATCGATCTCATTGTGTTTCAAGGATTGTTTCCAATGCCGATGTCCGATGCGTCCTCCCAAAATATTATTCCTGTTAAATGTCTACCCGACCCGAGTATATGGTCTTTGGGGGGCCCTATTTTATGAGCATAGGGGGCCCTATTTTATGGTCTATAGGGGGTCCACATTTTATGAGAATATTGTCAAAGTTATAATTTTGGTTTGGTTCCCCCGTGTTATGTGATAGATGCCGCATATTAAGTGTTATTTTCCGTATGCCGCATATTATGTGTTATGTGATAGATGCCACATATTAAGTGTTATTTTCCGTATGCCGCATATTATGTGTTATGTGATAGATGCCGCATATTAAGTGTTATTTTCCGTATGCCGCATATTATGTGTTGTACGTTATATGCTGAATATTGAGTGCTTATGATTATGATGCTAGCCAAAGTTAGGCTTATCGCTATAGTTCTGGTCCTGGTTCCCGTCAATGGCTTGGCCCTCGCATATAATATATTGTATATCGAATATTGGTTCCCGCATGACGGGTGTCGTTCCCGAACTTAGGGTGGTGGTTCCCGCATGACGGATATTACAATTGTTACATGCCGTATATTGTATGTCGCATGTTAGTGATATGGTGATGGTTTTAGCCAAGGATTTATGTTATGCGGTTATGGCTTGATTCCCGCATATGGCTTGGTTTTCGTATGTTATGTGTAGTATGGCGCATAATTTATAGTGTATGATTTATGTTAAATGTTGAATGATAAGTCTTTTGTTAAACTTCCCTCCATTGCAGGCGTGACACGTTGCAAAGGAAAATGATGTGGATGGTGATGTCAATGATGACATCACCCTTGGATATATATACTCCCCCCATTTCCCATAAAAGAGGTATGGGATTATTGAGCTTCTCTCTCCTCTCTCTCTCTCTCTCTCTCTCTAGAAATTGTGATATATGTTATGTGCCGGATTAATGATTCTCACGTCGGAGGGTTTTTTGGGGGAAAATCCCCCCACCCTAACGGTGTTTTCTCTTGTAGGTCCCACATTATTTAGGACCTCGTGGAGCGTGTTCGTCCGGTCCGACCACCGTTGCTACCCCGGTCAGTTTCCTGTGCATCCATTTTTTATGGCAGCATCAGTTGGTTCCGTTGCCGGGACTGACATTTTCCGGCGGATCGTGCCGAAATAGAGGAGCCGTATGTATCAACAAGGCTGCAGCTGTTGGGGGGTATCAACGGAGTTCGTCGGAGTTAGCCGGAAGGGTTAATTTACAGTTTCCGTTTTGGTTGGAAAGAGGGAAATCAGGTGGGAGTTCGCCGGAATTCGGAAGTCAGTAGTTTCAGTTTTCTTTTTCTGAGCAAAGTTTGAAAGTCCAGGTCTGGTAATTTAGATTGTAAGAGAATAGAAAGAGAAGAAGAGGAGCTGGGTAATAAAAAGAAAAAGAAAGGGAAGAAGAAGAGGACAAATTCGGAAATGGGTTGTTCACCGGAGAAGAAATCGTTCATCGTTCGCCGGAGAAGTCAAAGGGAGAGGGATTATTTCGGTTAGAGCTGTTCTGTTGGACCAGAAGTCAAGGGTCACAGGCAGAAAAAGAAGAGGAAGAAGAGCAAACTGGGGACGTCGTTCTTCACCGGAAATGAGGAGCCGTTCGTCGGAAATTAAAGTTAGAGAGAGAGAGTAACAGTGGTGAACAGTGTCGGAGATACGTGTCAAAGTGAGAGTAACCTTATCCTATACGTGTCAATTGGCTAGAGCATTCTTCCAGCACGTGTCAACCCGTGGGACGTCGACGTTGAGGCAGTTTTTGGGTGTCGCCGGCAGCAGCTGTGGTTTTCGCCGGAGCAGAAATCAAAGCCGTGGGATTGGGGACTTACAAAATGAAATTTCGAGAAAGGAGAAAATGTCGTCGGTCGTATGTCGTCGTTGTTCGGAGTTGTAGCCGTCGAGGTTGATGTCGCAGCTGGGGGAGGAAGCCGCTGGGAATTTGTTAATATCGCCGGCAGTGACCTTAGTTTTTGAGGAGGTCACCAGATAATGGTTGTCGCTGTCGGGTGTGGTCGCCGGTGGGGAAGCCGCCGTTTGGAAGAGGCTGCCGGCAGAGGGTTGATAGTCGCCATGAGTTGTCGCGACCTGAGAAGTCGCCGTTGATGGCACCGGTAGTGGCGGTAGCTGTAATTGTAGCTAGCAATAGCGTTGGCTGTTGATGTCGCAGGTGGGAATGGAAGTACCTGGAAATTGAAGAAGTTTGTTGTCGCCTTTTGGGGCTGTCGCCGCCGGAATATCTTGAGGCCGCTGTATGTTGGTTGACTGATGGGCGCCGGAGGGTAGAAACTGAGGGAGAGTAGAAGGAAGATGAAGAAGAAAGAAATATTGAAAATTGATTTCGTTATTTCTTTTGGGTTGAAAGTATGGTTAAGAAAGAGGGGGAGAAAAGTCAAATGATTCTCAGCCACAAAATATAGAGAGGTCAGGCGTGGGTTTTTTCTATGTGGGTCATTTGCTTGGGGCGTTATCTTTGTTAACGAAGAGGTTGATATCAAGGGTTGGCCGTTGAGAAGTTCATTAATACTTTGACGGGTTTCATCAAAGTCGCAGCAAAGCTCCATCAGGTCGTTTCTTTTCATCTTTGTCATTTATAAATGCTTAAACAGTACATGCTTAGTAAATTGATGACTAATATATGCAAATACATCTTTAATGAAGATATGAATCTGAATATGTGTATCATGTTAAGTTGAGGCTTTAACTTGATATTACTTTAAGTGATATTAAATCTTGTGGTCAATTACTAAGAGTTATTAGATAAAAAGGAAAGTAAAACACGAGGAAAATAGTGTGTAAATGAATATATGATTAGAAATTCTAGTGCGTAGTAAAGTCAAAAATGCTCTCTATTTACTATGCTAACTTGATAAGATAAATCGGCTTAATACGTTGCTTGCCTATTCTTGCTCCTAACTAGAGATAATGGGTTATAGAAACTTGAATATGAATGGTTATAATCTAGCGGGAATAGGCTCCTTGAAATGATTAAAGTATATTTTGAAATAAAGTTTTGACAATTGGCGATTTCATATGAAAAGAATAGAAAGAAATGCTTGGCGACATATGAAGTGTTTAGTACTATATTCAAGATAGTTTGCCAATATCACCTTTATGCTTTTACATGATGTATTCTTTGTTAAGAAGTAGTGAACCCGCATGCCTTCTTGGGAGTATTTGTTATCTCTTGGGCAGAGAGTTTGGCTCGGGAAGAGGGAAGCCGCCAGATACGGTAATGGCCGGCCAAATAAGTCAGGTCAACTCTTCCTTTTTCATTGTAGCCTTTACTTTGATAAAATGAAAAATAGAAAAAATGGTATTGTTATTTTTCTTGGGCTAAGAATTTGAGACAGGAAAGGTGGATTGAGAAAGGCAAAAGTTAATGGGAAGGACAAGCGTGGGACGGCCTTGGTGTTGAATCCATTCGGAATATCATCAACCTTCGTCAGGTCGTCTCTTCCCATCCTTTCTGTTCATGTTAAATGACTTTTACATGAAATCGTTATGTGAGAATAAGGATGCATGCTTAGAAATGTTGTTACATAGCAAAATTAAATGTGTTCTGTGCTCCTATATTTAATGGATTGACTTAACCTGCTTGCCTACTTATGTCATTAAAAAGAGATAATGGGTGACTAAAGTTTTGTTGATCAGAAATATGCATAACAGAAAATGAAAATGGTTAATGGGTATCTGACAAAGTTAAAGAAAGTGTTCTCTGTTTATTATGCTTGCTTGATAGAATGAGCTGATTTTACGATGAATCCCTTAAACAAAAAGTGAAAGTATGTTAAAAATGACTCATATATGAAATTCTAGTGAGACGGTATGGGACTTTATTTAATTCTGGGGATATGAGTTATTTGAATTAGCGACCATCGTTTATAATGGTGTTGCGAAAATAAATTCTCGTAGGAGGAAATTGGTTAATTGAACATGTGAGTCAAAATGCGGGTATAAAGAATATTTAAATGTGGCGACTTTTTAGAAATTAATGTCGGCGTAGGTAATGATGTATGTGTGAAAATGCTATTGTCTTCACATATTAAGAAAGAAAGCAATTGTAATTTTAATAATTGTTATTTTGACATAAATGAGACAAATCTAATGTAACTAGAATATGTGAAGTCTATGATTCGCGAAATTGATTATGTGATCTTATGTTACATTATGTGGTTGTTATGATAAGAGACATGCTCGGCCGCTAATGTGGAGCGTGCTTTATAAATATGAAGATGTAAGATAAATAAAGTAATGCTCAAGTAAATGATTCGCATAAGGATTTTTAATATGCCCCTCAGAATGTGTAATATGATATGAAAACACTTGTTGTTCTTTGTTAAAGGTGAATGCATATGTATTAGTATTATCTTGTGGTAGCTTGTTTCATGCCAATTTTTAGACAGTAACCTGATTTGTTTGTTTAAACATGAAAGTCGTCAAATTAGCATAATGTGGATCTTGATCGAATTAAGTATAAAAGAATTATGATATCTCATAAAGTAAATATGCGAGCTTTATGCTATGTGTATGTGCAAAATTATATCAGTGTTATGAAAAGTTGTGCTGATATTACAAGTGAAGATGAAAGTGTTATGGCATATGGATACGTTGACCCGCTACATTTTTGAAATCTTGAAATGATGAATAGTGAAAAATGGCAGTAGCAATAATATGTTTGAAATTATAGTATGCTCAGTAAAATGCGAAAGATAGTGGTGGATCGTTATTTCTCTCATTTGTATAAAAGTTGTGTGATATTTGCTTATTGTGTCAAATATAAAGAAAGTGTTTACTTGATTTGCAAATGAGTACCTCGTGTCTTTTGTAGGGACTCTGTCACATGTGACAAAATTGATAAAGATTGTTGCCGCTAAAGCTGCGACAAAGTTGATAAAGATTGTTGCCGCTAAAGCTGCGACAAAGTTGATAAAGATTGTTGCCGCTAATGCTGCGCCAAAGTTGCTAAAGCTTAAAGATGAAGCGCTAAAGCTTGAAGAGGGCGGCCAAGATTGTTGCCGCTAAAGCTTAAAGATGAAGGGTTAAAGCTTGAAGATGGCGACCAAAACTGTTGCCGCTAAAGCTTGAAGATGGATTGAAAAAGCTGGAGATAAGGGGCGGTGCCTTGGAGATAGTGGTTCCTTGGCACCAAACCTTGCGATCTGGAAGAGTGAAATGCCAGGCACGGCGAACTAGAAGAGCGAAATGCTAGGCTCCTAGAAAAAGTCCCAGCTTTTTAATGGGCGAGATTAGGGGCGGTGCCTTGGAGATAGTGGTTCCTTGGCATCAAACCTTGCGACCTGGAAGAGTGAAATGCCAGGCGCGGCGACCTAGAAAAGCGAAATGCTAGGCGCCTAGAAAAGTCCCAGCTTTTTTATGGGCGAGATAAGGGGCGGCCACCTGGGGACAATGAGGCTCAGGAGCCAAACCTTGCGACCTGGAAGAGTGAAATGCTAGGCGCGGCGACCTAGAAGAGCGAAATGCTAGGCACCTAGAAAAGTCCCAGCTTTTTTATGGGCGAGATAAGGGCGGCCACACAGGGGACAATGAGGCTCGGAGAGCCAAACCTTGCGACTGGAAGAGTGAAATGCCGGGCGCGGCGACCTAGAAGAGCGAAATGCTAGGCGCCTAGAAAAGTCCCAGCTTTTTTATGGGCGAGATAAGGGGCGGCCACCTGGGGACAATGAGGCTCAGGAGCCAAACCTTGCGACCTGGAAGAGTGAAATGCCAGGCGCGGCGACCTAGAAGAGCGAAATGCTAGGCTCCTAGAAAGTCCCGGCTTTTTTACGGGCACAGAAAGTTTTAAAATGTTTTGAAAAGGAAAGTTTGGCGGGATGCCGCCGTTTAAAAAATTTTTGGAATTGAAAGTTTGGCGAGATACTATGTTTTGAAAAGGCGAGATGCCTCAGTTTGAAAAGTTTGAAAAGTTTTGAAAAATGAAATTTTGGCGAGATGCCATAGTTGGAGAGGTTTTCGAAAAAGTTTTGAAAAAAAGAAAGTTGGGCTGACATCCCGAACTGTTGGGCTGACATCCCATGCTGTTGGGCTGACATCCCATGCTGTTGGGCTCGCATCCCGAACTGCTCATGTGCCAAAGTTGATAAAGCGGCCCCAAAGTTGATAAAGCGGCCCCAAAGTTGATAAAGCTGCATGCGACAAAGTTGATGAAGTTATCAGAAAAGTCCTGGTTGAAAAGCCAGGCACAACGGGATCTGCACTGGCAGACTCGGGAGTCCTGGCAGAGGCCTGGCTCAGAAAAGTCCTGGTTGAAAATCCAGGCACAACGGGATCTGCGCTTGCGGACTCGGGAGTCCTGGCAGAGGCCTGACTCAGCTCCCAGCCTAGCCTGAGTGGCGAAGCTCCCAGCCTAGCCTGAGTGGCTCAGCTCCCAGCCTAGCCTGAGTGGCGAAGCTTATGTGATCTAGCCTAGCCTGAGTGGCGAAGCTCCTGCGACCTGGAGATATTGGTTCCAGGCGCGGCGACCTGGAGATAGTGGTTCCAGGCGTCTAGAAAGTCCCAGCCTTTTTACGGGCAAGATCAGGGGCAGGGACCTGGGGATATTGGTCTCAGGCGCCAAACCTTTTGACCTGATGACATTGAGGCGAGATGCCACAGTTTGAAAAGTTTTTGAAAAGTGAAAAGTTTGACGAGATGCTACAGTTTGAAAAGTTTTTGAAAAGTGAAAAGTTTGGCGAGATGCCACAGTTTGAAAAGTTTTTGAAAAGTGAAAAGTTTGGCGAGATACCACAGTTTGAAAAGTTTTTGAAAAGTGAAAAGTTTGGCGAGATGCAACAGTTTGAAAAGTTTTGACAGAAAAGTCCTGACTTTTTAATAGGCATAGAAAAGACCTGGCTTAAAGGTGCTAGGCAAAAGTTGAGCAGCGATGGAACTAGTTAATTTGGCCAGATGGTCTGAGGCGCAAGATTTGGTTTAAGGCGGTTTGAGTTTTATTCGGCATGATTGAATGCGTTTTGTTAGTGATGCGGTTTAGCATCAAGTAAGGTTTTGGTTAGCGCGATATTGATCACAGCGGTTCTGATCAGCGCGGTTTGATTAGTAAGGTTTGATCAGAGCGGTTCTGATCAGCGCGGTTTGATTAGTAAGGTTTTGGTTTTCGCGGTTCTGGTTCGCGCGATTTTGATTAGCGCGGTTCTGATCAGCGCAGTTCTGGTTCGCGCGGCTGGATTAGTAAGGTTTTAGTTAGCGCGTTTGTGATTGTCGCGTTTTAGTTAGCGCGTTTGTGATTTTCGCGTTTTATTTATCACATTTGTGATTGTCGCGTTTTAGTTATCGCATTTGTGATTGTCGCGTTTTAGTTAGCGCATTTGTGATTGTCGCGTTTTAGTTAGCGCGTTTGTGATTGTCGCGTTTTAGTTAGCGCGTTTGTGATTGTCGCGTTTTAGTTATCGCGTTTGTGATTGTCGCGTTTTAGTTATCGCATTTGTGATTGTCGCGTTTTAGTTAGCGCGTTTGTGATTGTCGCGTTTTAGTTAGCGCGTTTGTGATTGTCGCGTTTTAGTTAGCGCGTTTGTGATTGTCGTGTTTTAGTTAGCGCGTTTGTGATTGTCGCGTTTTAGTTAGCGCGTTTGTGATTGTCGCGTTTTAGTTAGCGCGTTTGTGATTGTCGCGTTTTAGTTAGCGCGTTTGTGATTGTCGCGTTTTAGTTAGCGCATTTGTGATTGTTGTGTTTTTAGTTAACGTGATTGGGATTGGCGCGTTTTTTTGTGCTTTGATCAAGTGCGGTTTGGCCAAGTGTGGCCTCAGTGCGGTTTGGCCGAGTGTGGCCTCAGTGCGGTTTTTGAGCCAGAGGATTGACCGCGAGGTTTAGCCCAGATGAGGCTGTGACCTGGATGTATTTTGGTTTTAGAGTTGGTTCGAGAAAGACCTGGCTTAAAGGTGTCAGGCACAGATGGATAAGGAATAGTAAGTCGCCCTGAAGCTAAGCAAAGCTGAAGGACGAGGAGCATTGCTAGGGAGTGAGGCTGCCTAAAGACAAGCCTCACTCTTTTGAAGGGAGTAGTATGTATATAGAGATAAAGGTCGTAAAGTGAATCTTCGATGAACTATCGAAGCAAAAAAGATAACTATTGAAGCAAAATGCAATAGGCAGCGTGTAAAAAATGAAAATTCAAAACAAGTTAAAGAAAGTAGGCAATATCATTCAAGTTAAAGTTAAGGATAAGTCGCAGATCGCGACAACCGAAGTATGAAAAGCGAAGGTAAAAGACATAAAAGTAAATTGTTTTAGTATAGACCCAGATCAGATTGAATTGTTGAAAAGACTTTAAGGGTCAGAGGGATCGAAAGGTTTTTGGCAGAATTGTCGAAACAAATTATAGGGAAGGAGAGTTATTCGAAAGTCCAGTGATCAGGGTTCGTGTCGCCGGCATTTATGGATCTGAGCCGTATAATGTTGGCTCTTGTATGATTGGTTTTCGCATATTTTACCAGCCCAAAAATTTACAGAAATGGTTGAAATGGGAAAAAGAAAGTGCAAAAAGTTGAAGTAAAATTAGAAGTCAGTAATGAAAGTGTTGGAAAGATCAAGGAAATGGACCTATGCTTTGTACCAGGGAAATTGGCTCAATGTGATAAGTTATATTTTGTTGTGTATATTATTTTACTCCTCAACTCGATCATGAATAATCGGGCTAAGTAGTCGGGGGCTTCTGATGCGTCCTCACAAAATATTATTCCTGTTAAATGTCTACCCGACCCGAGTATATGGTCTTTGGGGGGCCCTATTTTATGAGGATAGGGGGCCCTATTTTATGGTCTATAGGGGGTCCACATTTTATGAGAATATTGTCAAAGTTATAATTTTGGTTTGGTTCCCCCGTGTTATGTGATAGATGCCGTATATTAAGTGTTATTTTCCGTATGCCGCATATTATGTGTTATGTGATAGATGCCGCATATTAAGTGTTATTTTCCGTATGCCGCATATTATGTGTTATGTGATAGATGTCGCATATTAAGTGTTATTTTCCGTATGCCGCATATTATGTGTTGTACGTTATATGCTGAATATTGAATGCTTATGATTATGATGCTAGCTAAAGTTAGGCTTATCGCTATAGTTCTGGTCCTGGTTCCCGTTAATGGCTTGGCCCTCGCATATAATATATTGTATATCGAATATTGGTTCACGCAGGACGGGTGTCGTTCCCGAACTTAGGGTGGAGGTTCCCGCATGATGGATATTACGATTGTTACATGCCATATATTGTATGTCGCATGTTAGTGTTATGGTGATGGTTTTAGCCAAGGATTTATGTTATGCGGTTATGGCTTGATTCCCGCATATGGCTTGGTTTTCGTATGTTATGTGTAGTATGGCGCATAATTTATAGTGTATGATTTATGTTAAATGTTGAATGATAAGTATTTTGTTAGACTTCCCTCCATTGCAGGTGTGACACGTGGCAAAGGAAAATGATGTGCATGGTGATGTCATTGATGACATCACCCTTGGATATATATACTCCCCCCATTTCCCATAAAAGAGGTATGGGATTATTGAGCTTCTCTCTCCTCCCTCTCTCTCTCTCTCTAGAAATTGTGATATATGTTATGTGCCGGATTAATGATTCTCACGCCGGAGGGTTTTTGGGGGGAAAATCTGTAACGACCCTAACCCTAGGCACAATTTTAGTATTATATTATATGCTTTTAATATTATTGTTAATATTATGTGTTCATTTTATATCTTGGATTTCTTATATTAGGATGAAATGATTGGAAAATTAAATAAAGCATCTTGGAGGAAGTATAAATAGAAATGGATAAAATAAATAAGATGTGGGTAGTTAGACTTTGTGTAGGGGAAGCCTTTAATTATTGTGGCTTGAAGGGGGAGGGGGCCATTTCCCTCATTTTCCTCCCATTCCTCCCCTTAGTCAACTATAAGCCCATACCCTCCCCATCTCTCTCCCATACTTCCCCCATACCCCATTCTCCTCCACATCCTTTCCCCATAACTTTCTTCTTCTCTCTTCTTACTTCCTCCTACATCATTCATGGAAGCCTCCTCTTCAATCTCATTCTTCTCAAAATCATAACTAATCCAATTCTTCTCCATTTGAAGATTTAATTGTACTTTCGCGTTCGGGATGAAGGGGGGAGCACATTGAGCTAAGAAGATCATTAATCCACTTCATAATTGCTAAGTAAGTTATTATGACTTCTTTCTAAATATTGCACATTTTATGTGTTAATGAATGTTTTGTGAAAAGAAAAAGGATGTTGTATTTTTAAATAAGGTTATTTGAGTAAGTTGGGTTAATTAAGGATGAATTGATTTTATTATGAAATGGGGGTTTGAGTTGGAAGAATAAGGGTATAAAGAAAATAAAAGGTTAATGACTTTAATGTTGTTCTTGTTATATTGATGATTGTTTCATGCTTTGGAAACTTTATAAGAGTTGAGTGATTTGGTAAATGAAATAGAATGAGGTTAATGTTCATGGAAGATGATTTAGAATATATGAAATGGGTGGAAGAATTGGTGATAAATAATCTAAGCTTACATTATTTTGGGTTGACATGATTTAGGATGAACTTTGTTAAGCTAGGAAATCCTTTGGGTGTTCTATGAAATTAGGGTAGAGAAAAAGAAAAGGAAATGAAGCTAAGTGGGAAGGGTTGAAATCTGGGGAAATTGCTGGAAGGGCACTTAGGCGGTCGCCCAAGGGGGCATGAGCGGCCGCCCATGCTGCCAGGAACTTGCCTACCTTGAAAACCCTCTTGGGCGGTCGCCCAAGAGGTGTGTGCGGTCGCCCAAGAGGGCAGAAACTAATATACATTTGGAAACCCACTTGGGCGGTCGCCCAAGACCCCAGACCTCATTTTAAAGCTGAACCTGAATTAGTTTATTAAGCTTGATTGATCACTTATAAATTGTGACTCCCACTTGGTAAATTGAGCTTGAACCTTCATAGAGACCTTGTGATATAGAATATTGTCCGGAAAAGGGTTGATAAGCTTGAATTGTAACTTCACCAAAGTGGTTCAAACTTGGGAAGTAGGACTTGCACTTTTATTAAGATTATTCGAGGTTGAGTAATGACTTCGTAGAAATGGTTTATGGTTTAGGGTGGCCTTACTTGCTCCCATACCTTGGTGATTAGTTGAATAGTGTAGAGACTATAATCACACTATTGTGTCGGTTAGAAATGTATATGTGTTATATCGTTGTACTGTATGGCCAGTATGGATTACTTGGCATATTGATATATTGTATTCCAATTGTGGATTATCTGGCATGTTGATTATATTGTATCCCGGTGTGGATTATGTGGTTATATTGTTACCTTAATTGAATTCATATTCATTGATGGTATTATGCATAGTGTATTAAATGGTTGTTGCACTATGGTGTGGATTAGTATGAGTATACATTACCATGTTGTTATATTATTATCCATTTTTGTGGATTATATTTCAAGTATCTATTATGTGCTTGAACGTGTTGATATTCGGGGGTATAATGGAATTCAATCAATTATGGATTTGTTCTATAAGTGATTGAAGGTTCATCATACCTGGGACCGTTCCCCTCTGTGGCCACAGAGTGGGCTGTGCAAGCTACTGTATTGAGCCAAAAGCCTTTACAGTTATGCTGCGATTTGGTGATTAGGTGGAATACTCTGTATGAAGCCAAAAGCTTTACATAGTGGCGATCTTATATTGTACTCTGATTTAAGGGTCATATAAGTATCTGATTTTCTTATATGGATCTCTGGAGTATGAGTCCTATAAGTGGTGAAGGTGCATGGGGGCAATTCACCAAAGAGCGGAGTTTTACTCCCACGTTGTACGACTTATTGTTCAGACGGGATAGGTAAAATGAGGTAACGTAAGGTGTTTACCGCTTTCATAATGTGTTACGTGCTACCATGCTATGTGTTGCATCTTGTTTGGCATCTTGCTGCATTCATAATAGCTTATTGAGATTTATTCTCACCCCTTCCCTTTTACTGCTTTAGATTGTGCTGAGACAGGTGACCTGATTCAGTGAGGCCGGGGAAAGAGTTTGGATTCTTGCTTTTGGGACTTATCAGGATAGGTATATGAGTGGGTTGTCGGGAGTCATGTTCAAGTATTACCTTTTACAAGTTGTAAGGAAAACTCTTTTGTCAAACAATGATAATTAGGATTTTCAATGTAATTAATCAAGTATGGTTATTAAAGTATTTGTTTAAATTCCTCCAAGTGGAGATATTATTATTTGATTTTGTTTATGAAAAAATTAGAATTGGTTTTCTCTTAAAGGCAAATAAAAAGTTTTAAAAATATCAGATGGGTTTTCTTAGTTTGAGCTTCTCAAGCTCGGGACACGCGTTAGGTCCCGGGTTGGGGTGCTCACAGTTGGTATCAGAGCTTAGTTTAGAGGTCAAGGGTAGATGTCTAAACTAAGGGGGAATGTGTGGTAATTAACGTCGAGTGTTTAATGCAGGAGTTGGTTCCAATGGCCGGAAGCAATGATGATCAGCGAAAAGTTCTAGAAATTGAAGGAGATATGGGTATAGGTGGAATTCAGAATGAAGAGATGATGAAGTTATTCAGGATGTTTATACATAATATGGAGACTAGAGGATCAGTTCCGAATCAACCTGAGGAATGTAAAAGTGATGGATTGGAAAGACTTGTGAAGATGAACCCACCGAGCTTTAACGGAGATCCGGATCCGTTAAAGGCAGAAAAATGGTTAGCCGAAATGAATAGGATTTTTGAGGTTATAGAAAGTCCCAACGAAGAGAAAGTTAGGTATGCCGTTTTCAAACTTGAAGGTCCAGCTGATCAGTGGTGGCAGATTTTGAAAGGGAATTGGGAGCGGGATCATACGCCCCAGACTTGGGATAATTTCACCAAACAGTTCGAGGATTATTTCATTTCGATGGTTACAAGGGACAAGAAGGAGATCGAATTCTTAGGACTAGAACAAGGGGACATGACAGTGAATCAGTATTCAGTCAGGTTTGAGGAATTAGCTAAGTGTTGCCCTCATTTGGTACCGCATGAAGCGAGAAGAGTTCATAGGTTTATAAAAGGTTTGAGGATTGAGTTTAGGAAGAAATTAGTGATTGATAGCTTCACCAATTATCAGACAGTCTTAGAGAGAGCTTATAAGATCGAGAATAGCATTGAGGAAAATAGTGGAAAATCGGAAGGTGGGAGTGGAAATAAGCCAAAGTATCTAGGACAAGGATCCAAAATCATTAGAGGACAGCCAAGGACTTTAACTTCAGGAAGTGTGAGAGGGAAACTTGTTGTAGCTTCTTCGTCTAGGTCAATATCCAAACAGTATGGGATGATTTGTAAATTTTGTAAGAAGATTGGACATACCGAAGATCATTGTTGGAGTAAGCAAGGTAGGTGCATTAAGTGTGGAGAAATGGGACACTTTAGGAGAAATTGTCCAAAGTTTCAGCGGGGACGAGCTTCAAGCAGTGGTCAGCCGGGTGGACGACAAAGAGGTGGTACCAAAAGAGATAAGGAAGGGAAACCAAAAGAGAAGGTCCAAGGTGGAGTATGTGTTTCAGGTCCAGGAGAGATAGATTCCCCAGAGGTCACTAGAGGTATATTCCCTGTCTCAGAAGTAAGGGGTCATATTTTATAGATCCTGTTTCATATCATTATGTGTGGCATAGCATTTTGCTTCTATGTGGCATACATTGCTTGAGATTTTGTTTTATTGTTAGAGGATTCTGCTCTTATGAGAGAATACCTCGAATCTCCTTTGGTTTACCCCGATGGTGATGTGGTTATGACTGAGCATGTATTGCCAGTTGATTTGGTATGATTATTAATTTATGATTTTGAGATATACTTGACCTGGAGGGTTAAGTAGTTGTTATGCATTGGTAGACTATCATAAGAAGTGAGTCTTCTTTTCTGTGCCTAAATTGTTTCCATTGGTAATTGATTCAGATGAACCTTTATGTGGTACTCTTGTTATATGAGCATTAAAGACAGAAAATTTTGGTTAAAAGTGTGAAGGATATTTGGTATGTGTTAGACTTGCATAAGAAGTCTTTTCAGAAATTTTACGTGCTAGTTGT
Organism: Adenophora triphylla var. japonica; assembly: GCA_022495995.1. Lineage (NCBI taxonomy): Eukaryota > Viridiplantae > Streptophyta > Magnoliopsida > Asterales > Campanulaceae > Adenophora > Adenophora triphylla. The sequence continues at coordinate 152,093 of JAFEMH010000748.1, read as the reverse complement.
GAGTAGATGGTAATTGTGTTTCCATCAAGGTATCTCATGTGTTGATTCTAAGTATGATGATCAGAATTTTAATCCTTAGTTTGACGGCTTTATGGTAGTTAGGATTGGTGGTCTCTTTGTTAATAAAAGTTTCGGGAAGATCATGAAAATCATTTGAGAGTTGGGTTAATGATTCCTTGTGAGGAGTCCTTGTATGCAAATTGTAGCTAGTATGAGTTGGCTCGCAAGGATTTTATATTTTGGGTTATATAGTCTTAAGCTTGAAGGTTACCATGAATCTTACAAGGATTGTGTCCGTGATCTTCGGGTTGGTAAGTATTATCAGAGGAATTTTTAAGGAGTTCTTGAAAATTGAACAATCGTTGCTTTAGTTAACTCTAATGGATGTATGAATGGTGTGGGATGTAATAAGGATGAATTATATTGATAGAGATGGAGAATAGATTGGTTATAGATCCGGCCCTTACATTACCTAGGGGATGTGAGGACTTTGTGAAAATCTAAGTGTGTATTAAAGGAAGATTAGATTATTATATTATGCGAAATGGGAAAGTGATAACGTATGCTTCGAGGAATTTAACTTAGATAAGTGAAATTTTCTTATTCCTCACTTGAGAGTGACTACAATTGAGTTGCGTTATCTAAGTAAGAATATTATCTTTTTGAAGTTTCCTTTTGGGATTTGTGACCGACCCTATGAGTTTGGAGAAATTAGTTATTCGAAAGGAAGAGATTAACCAGCCGAAGCGATGGGTGGAACTATTAAAAGATTTTAATTGCGTCATTTTATATTGTCTGGAAAAGTTATTGTGATTTCGAATGCGATTAGCCGAAAGGCTTATGTGTCGTCAAGTGTATCCTTTGAGTCGTAAGGTGAGATATTGTTGCAAATAGTCAAGTTAGACCCATAGAATGTGGAGACTTTAAGGGAAGTTCAGCGGTGATTCAGAATTTAATAGGGTTAGAGGATAGTTTCAAAATGAGAAAACTATCCAAACTCTTGAAGAATAGATGGTGTGTGGAGTGATAGATTTCTTTTCAACTTGAAAGGTTTTATTAATCTTAGTGGAGCTGAGTATAATAGCAGCTTTGGTTTAGCATTGAAGGGGTACTGTATAAAACGTGATATGGAAAAATTTATTTGTATGATTCTTCGTACGTATGGAGTTCTTCAATTAATGAGGTTTAGGCGGATTTGACCTATGTGGGGAAAACGTTGAAGAGTTATTAGAATTACAATTTCGAGATTAAATTCTAGAATATTTGGGTTGTGAGAATGTATAGAAGAATCATGACATTAAGGAAACTATTTGAAGGTTATAATTTGAAATGCCTGGGGAAGTAGCCTTTGTTATTGATCATTAAGGTAATCAGGTTTAAAATTCGGGACAAATTTTTTTTAAGGGGGAGTGAGTGTAACGACCCTAACCCTAGGCACAATTTTAGTATTATATTATATGCTTTTAATATTATTGTTAATATTATGTGTTCATTTTATATCTTGGATTTCTTATATTAGGATGAAATGATTGGGAAATTAAATAAAGCATCTTGGAGGAAGTATAAATAGAAATGGATAAAATAAATAAGATGTGGGTAGTTAGACTTTGTGTATGGGAAGCCTTTAATTATTGTGGCTTGAAGGGGGAGGGGGCCATTTCCCTCATTTTCCTCCCATTCCTCCCCTTAGTCAACTAGCCCATACCCTCCCCATCTCTCTCCCATACTTCCCCCATACCTCATCCTCCTCCTCATCTTTTCCCCATAACTTTCTTCTTCTCTCTTCTTACTTCCTCCTACATCATCCATGGAAGCCTCCTCTTCAACCTCATTCTTCTCAAAATCATAACTAATCCAATTCTTCTCCATTTGAAGATTTAATTGTACTTTCGTGTTCGGGATGAAGGGGGGAGCACATTGAGCTAAGAAGATCATTAACCCACTTCATAATTGCTAAGTAAGTTATTATGACTTCTTTCTAAATATTACACATTTTATGTGTTAATGAATGTTTTGTGAAAAGAAAAAGGATGTTGTATTTTTAAATAAGTTATTTGAGTAAGTTGGGTTAATTAAGGATGAATTGATTTTATTATGAAATGGGGTTTAAGTTGGAAGAATAAGGGTATAAAGAAAATAAAAGGTTAATGACTTTAATGTTGTTCTTGTTATATTGATGATTGTTTCATGCTTTGGAAACTTTATAAGAGTTGAGTGATTTGGTAAATGAAATAGAATGAGGTTAATGTTCATGGAAGATGATTTAGAATATATGAAATGGGTGGAAGAATTGGTGATAAATAATCTAAGCTTACATTATTTTGGGTTGACATGATTTAGGATGAACTTTGTTAAGCTAGGAAATCCTTTGGGTGTTCTATGAAATTAGGGTAGATAAAAAGAAAAGGAAATGAAGCTAAGTGGGAAGGGTTGAAATCTGGGGAAATTGCTGGAAGGGCACTTGGGCGGTCGCCCAAGGGGGCATGAGCGGCCGCCCATGCTGCCAGGAACTTGCCTACCTTGAAAACTGTTAGACACGTGATTTATTATCCCTAACTAACTGATACGTTCAAACTGGGATAAGTGGAATTAGGAGGATAAGTCAAATAGAGACTCTTATGTGAATGAGACTCTATGACTTAGTCCAACCAGTATTCTATAAATCAGGTCTCTATGGGAACCAACATAGACAACACGTAAGATTCCATATACTCCTCAGACTGAGAAATACTATCTCTGGCAACCATCAAGTGCCTGGGATTTGAGAGTGGAACAACATTCAATATCCATCTTGTGATATTGAATCGGACGAGAAGAGGTGGTGATTGCAGAGTCAAGACGATCGTGGTTCGTAGCACAAGCGAAATCTTCCGCACAACGAACTTCGGATTTAATCTATAAGGTATTCCGAGAACTCGTAGATAACTTATGTGTTTTCCTTCATTGGTATCAGAGCCTCAAAGCTTGGTGCTCACCATTGTTGTCTTGATTGCATGGTTTTTTGAATTTTTCGGATCTACTTTTTCACCAACTGGGTTTGATGATTTCGAAATTCAAATCTTGTCCATTTTCTGCGTTTTTGATATCCATGCGTAGATAATAATGTGTAGAATAACATACTAAAATTTCATCGAATTCGGCCATGTAAATTTTGAGTAATTGCAGTTTTAATTTTCGGATATTATGATTTTTTTTTCGTAATGTTCATGGCTGTTTTTGATGATGTTAAAGTCAGATCTGATAAAAAGTGTTAACATAAGTTTTGTTCTACGCTGTGAGATCTTTCTATAGCCACTTTAATTGTTTAATTTGGACTTAAATCAAGAGAGTTATGGTGTTATAAAGATGGGTCGGCGAAATAAGTTTTTGTCAAAAATCCTAATTTATTAATTAGAAAGACGATGAACAGTACCGGGGTTGAAAAACTCAAGCTTGATGTATGTGTATTGTGTCTGTTTCATGGGTTTTTTCAATATTATCCATTTAATTTGAGTATTTTATAGATTTATTTTAATCATGTTATTTCATAAAAAAAAAAAATAAAAATTTTTTAATGGCTCAGAAAATTATGAAACTTTTATCATATGCATATAATAGTGTTATGCACTGTATAAAATTATTTTGTAATTTTTAGTGTAACAGAAATAAGTTTTCTGTATTTTTTCATGTGTATTAAAATCATTAAAAATAATTATAATTTCCAGAAAATTATGTAAATTTTACTGTATGTTTAATATGCTGTGAAAACATGCTGAGATATTTTTCATAATTTGTTTATGATCAGAATATATTTTATGAATTATTGAGTATTCTGCTGCATGATTAATTCGGGAAAAATAGTTTTACTGTCCAGAAAAATATGAATTTTTTTCTGTATGTTTAGAATAATGTTATTCAGATTAGTATATTTTTCCATAATTTTTTGATGAGCAGTAATCTGTTTTATGTATTTTTGTATGTGTTTTTGTGTAAATTTTATTTATCAGAGTGGAAAATATTAATCAGAAAATTATAAAAATTTTTCTGTGATATAGTTACATGATAATGCACTGTTCTGATTTTTTTCAGATTTTTTGAGTAATCTGAATTATTTATGTGCCTTAAATGTCATTTTATGATGTATTTTCACAAATAAATTTGCATGAAAAACAAATTTGAGACTATACGAGTCTCATACAAATTCTCTGGAATTGCTGAAATTATTTTAATGAGCTTTAATTGGTGAATTTGTTCTATCACTATATCTTCTTTTATTTAAAAATCAATTATGAGTATATTTTTATTATGCATGCTTAAGGTTATGATTACGAGCCTCACGGATTTTCTCTCCTTTTCATGTATGATACAAGTATATTTATTGTTGAGTTTTTATGATAAAAGTGAATTAAAATTGTATGCTTAATATCTGTATTGTAATATGTTATAGTGAAATGGCATCAAAGAACGTAATTGCTGATTTGAATAAGGGTGAGAAATTGGATGGCAAAAATTATAGTGTTTGGCAAAGGAAGATCACATACTTGCTAAACGAGCAAGAGGTTCTTGAGAACCTTGACACTGTGATGCTTGAGCCAGAGATGGGTAGCAATACCGTCGCCCAACACCGTCGTAACATGCGTGCTTTTCTGCTACGTGGGTCAAGAAGGACCGTCAGGCTCGCTTTACTATGTTGAGAAGCACGCACAACGACTGATTGGGCGCTTTGAGAACCGCTCTACCGCTAAGGACATGTGGGACCAAATTAAGGCCGCATTTGGTAACACATCCGCAACAAGGCTTCGTACCTTAACATACAAGTTTGAATCGTATAAGATTGACCGTAAACGATCCATTCCCGATCGCCTACGTGAGTTGTCCGGTATGATTCGTGAGCTTCATCCGCAGTATCTTGTCCGATGAGCAGCAAGTCCAAGCCGTGATTCGTTCACCGCCTGACTCGTGGAGTAATTTGAGCGAATCCCGACTCATACAGACTCCATCTCGAGACTTTTGCGAATGTTTCCCGTCATGTTGAGCTTGAGGCGTAGCGCCACGAGGCAAGTCGCGCGACGAGCGCCTTGCGACTCGTGACCTTGCTCTTGTTACTCTTGATGATCGCCGCAAGCCAAATGGGCAGCGTAAGAATCAGTGGTAATAAAGGCAAGAAGGCTCGAAACCTGGGGCCAAAAGTCGGCAAGATTGCTAAACGCAGAGGCAAGAAGAATATTGCTAAGCAAAAGTGCTACAAGCTGTGGAACCTTGGGTCATTTTGCTCGGACTTGTCCCGAGCCCAAGAAGGTACCTCTAAATCCTAGATCTATGCAACTTTGTGTTTGCTCTCATGTTTTGTTAGCCGACTCTCTCCCGAATGGATTGTAGACTCGGGCTCCACAAAACATGTGACGTGGGATCGTGCGGGATTTGTAGATTATAGGAAGATTCCACTGGTACGCGAAGCATTTTCATGGGAAATAGCTCAACCGTGGAAGTCAAAGGGGTTGGCTCATACCGGCTCCTTTTGCGGAATGGACGCAGCTTTGACTTTGCATGAAGTACTTTACGCACCCGGAGTTCGCTATAATCTACTTTCGTAGTAAAATTGCTAGAAATAGGATATTCTTTTAATTTTAGCGGTAGTCGGTTGGATATTTGCTTTGACAATATGGTTTTGGGACATGGTTTTTTGTCGACAATTTCTTTAAACTAGATTTATTGGATTCTTTATCTTCGTTAATGCTACTTCTTGTGTGGTATATGATACTTCTAATTCGAGTTGTGGCATGCTAGACTTGGACATATAGGAAAGGACGAGAATGAGTAGATTGGCTAGAGAAGGACTATTGGGTTCTCTCCCAAAAGTTAATTTACCTGTGTGTGAGCCTTGTTTGGCGGGAAAAGCCTGCCGAAAGCCTTTTGGGTAAGGCTAAAAGGGCCACACACCATTAGAGTTAGTCCATTCAGATATTTGCGGACCTATGAATGTAAAAGCACGCCATGGTGCTTCCTATTTTCTCACTTTTATCGATGACTACACGCGATATGGTTATGTTTACCTTATTTCTCACCGTCATGAAGCACTTAATTGTTTTGAGCGCTTCTTGGCAGAGGTAGAGAATCGAAGGATAAAAGCTTAAAAACTTTAAGAACCGACCGGGGCCGCGAGTACTTGTCTCGATCAATTTAAGGGATTGTGTGAGAAAAAGGGGATAGTAAGGCGCTTAACGATTCTCGGAACTCCGCAACAAAATGGTGTTGCAGAACGAAGGAATCGTACCTTGTTAGAGATGGTTAGGTCGATGATGGCACAAGCAAATCTCCCGATTTCGTTTTGGGGTGATGTTCTTATGACTGCCACGTATATCCTTAACCGAGTGCCTTCTAAATCAGTCTCTACAACCCCCTACCAATTGTGGAAAGGTGAGAAGCCTAATTTGGGGCATCTACACCCTTGGGGTTGTGCGAGTTATGTCCACAGTACTTCCAATAAGTTTGGAAAACTTGGCCCTAGAGGAAACAAGTGTGTTTTCATAAGGTATTACGATACCTCTAAGGGTTATGTAATGTACGGTGGAAAACCCGAAGTTGGGATGACCGAAATAGAGTCTCGTGATATCGATTTCATTGAGAATGATTTCCCACAAATCGGTGAAGTCGAAAGGAATTCGAACTCTTTGAGATGGAGGAAGAACATTTGACATCTCTTGGCGTAGGTGAAATTGTCTCAACCTAATGATCAAATGGATCAACATACGGTTGAGCTGTGGTCGCCAATGAGAGTCAAGACGATCATCCAAGTAGGAATGTTGATTCCGGTGGGAGTCTTCCACCGTGAGCGAAGAAGTCAACGTGGAAAAATTCCTCGTCGTCGATTTGAGATCGAAGGGGAATCTTTTCTATGTGAAGCTTTAGACGCTTGTGAACCTACTTCATTCAAAGAAGCAATTTCTTCACCTAAGAGTGATGAATGGACATCCGCTATGAAAGATGAAATTTCCTCTATGTACAAGAATCGGGTTTGGGAGTTGGTTGATCTTCCGCCCGGGCGTAAGGCAATTGGAAACAAGTGGGTTTTCAAGGTCAAACGCAAGGCGAGACGGATCAATTGACAAGTATAAGGCACGCCTTGTGGCGAAAGGCTATACCCAAAAGGAGGGTCTAGACTATGAAGAGACATTCTCCCGGTGGTGAGATTTTCTTGATTCGCCTTATTCTCGCTATAGTAGCACATATGGATTTAGAACTTTTCCAAATGGATGTTAAAGCCGCATTTCTCAATGGGGAACTAGGTGAAGAGACCTATATGACTCAACCAGAGGGTTTTGAAGTCAAGGAACATGAACGCAAAGTGTGTCGCCTCAAACGTTCCATATATGGACTCAAGCAATCATCTAGACAGTGGTATATTCGCTTTCACCAAGCAATAACCTCAATTGACTTTGTGATGATTGAGGAGGACCATTATGTGTACGTTAAACGGGTCAATGGAAAGATCTTAATCTTATCATTATACGTTGATGATATACTACTTGCCGTGAATGACATGGAGATGATAAATGCCACTAAAGAGTGGTTATCTTCATCATTCGAGATGAAAGACTTGGGTGAAGCAAATTATGTGCTTGGAGTTAAGGTCATTAGGGATCGTTCAAAGAAACTTCTTGGTTTGTCTCAAGAGACTTACATAAAGAGAGTTTTAGAAACGCTTTCTTTTGGTATAATGACTAACTCAAAATCCGTTGTCACTCCAATGGAAAAGGTTGTATCCTTAGTACAAGCCAATGCCCTAAGAATGAAGAAGAGAAGAGAAGAATGACTAACACCCCTTATGCAGTGGCAGTTGGGTGCTTGATGTATGCGATGTTATGCACCCGTCCTGACCTTTGTCACGCAGTTGGAATTTTAAGTAGATTCCAAAGCAACCCTGGCCCCCGCACATTGGCGGGCGGTCGAAGAGGTTCTTCGCTATTTGAGCGGATCGGCAAATATGGTTCTTTGTTATCGAGGTGGGGACTTGAGCCTAAAAGGGTACACCGATGCGGATTGAAATTTGGAGATGTAGATGAACGTAAATCTACTTCGGGTTATGCATTTACTGCTTAGTGGTGGAGCTATTTCTTGGAGTAGCAAGAAACAGGAAAGCATATCCCTTTCCACGATGGAGTCGAATACATTGCTTGCTCAAGCACTGTTCAGAAGCTGTTTGGTTAAGGAGGTTCTTACAACATCTTGATGTCACACCTGTACTTATTAACTGTGATAGCATGGCTGCTTTAGGGTTTGCCAAGGACCCTAAGTACCATAGTAGGACCAAACACATTGACATTAAGTACCATTTCACTAGAGACATGATTACAGAAGGAAAGGTGGTTCTTAAGTATATTCCTACCGAGAGCATGTTAGCTGACCCTATGACTAAGCCTCGACCGAGAGAGACTTTTCGAAAACATATGACGTGTTTAGGGCTTCGTAGGATTTGATTAGTTATTTTTGAACACCTTGCAGACATTATTATATTCATTATTGTTTTGAATTTAATACATATTTTTCATTTTCATTCCTTGTTGAGTTTATGGGATGTTTATTGATTGAAAATTATGTGGTATACATTTTTAATTAAAAAGATGTACGAAGGACTAGAATTGGCCCTCTCACACGGGTAATTCGCCTTGTTGTTATATGAGCGAGCAAGATGAGATAATAATGTATTTGACACTTAAAGGGGTGGCAAATGACGTTATAATATATCGCCTTAACATACGGTTAAGATGAGACCTATTTTATATAGATCAATTCGAAGTGTTTGGTTCATAACTTCGAATGTCCTTGTGAAAGTCCGAATGTGAGACCTTAAAGAGGCACTATGAGAGTGGCTTGCTTTTGAGGACTCGGGTTAGATGCCATGAGGGCAACTAGACTAAGAAGATTAGGTACGATGTTAGAGTATGACATGCCCAATTCAAGTGGGAGTTCCATCGTAGCATACATTTCATACCGTATGTGACTATAATTCGACCTCGAAAGTGATTGAATGATCCTGCTTCATCACTGTGTGAGTTCTAGTGATCAATATGTGATCACATTATGCCCTATGTGACTTAGAACTATGTCGAGAATCCAAAGATTAATGATGCTACTTTGACATGCCGACCTAAGGGCTTTGCACTTACGGTCGGCCTCGCGGAGCATTGTTGGGAAAGCTTTGTTAATCTAAAGATATTTGGCATGAGGGTCTAAGGAAGACAATTATGATATACATCTCTTGTTTAGTGACTCAATGTCCAGGACGATCATATTGAACACGCGGTTCAAAAGGTTGATCTTGAGCACGTAACCGATTGGGGTTTAAACATCGTTTATGAGGGGTTAAAGATGTTTAAATTGATGTAATCACAATGTCCGGGGCATAGACGAGTTTTGACTAATGAGGACGTGCTATGTTGGTAGATGGTATTTGATATAGCACTCCTACCCTTTTATACTTTTCTCGCCCGGTCACACGCCTCACTTCCCGTATGAAGAGATGAGTATTCAACGAGTCTTGAGAATGTATATGGCATATCCCATTTGACCGAGTGGGAGATGTTAGACACGTGATTTATTATCCCTAACTAGCGATACGTTCAAACTGGGATAAGTGGAATTAGGAGGATAAGTCAAATAGAGACTCTTATGTGAATGAGACTCTATGACTTAGTCCAACCAGTATTCTATAAATCAGGTCTCTATGGGAACCAACATAGACAACACGTAAGATTCCATATACTCCTCGGGACCGAGAAATACTATCTCACGGCAACCATCAAGTGCCTGGGATTTGAGAGTGGAACAACATTCAATATCCATCTTGTGATATTGAATCGGACGAGAAGAGGTGGTGATTGCAGAGTCAAGACGATCGTGGTTCGTAGCACAAGCGAAATCTTCCGCACAACGAACTTCAGATTTAATCTATAAGGTATTCCGAGAACTCGTAGATAACTTATGTGTTTTCCTTCAAAAACCCTCTTGGGCGGTCGCCCAAGAGGTGTGTGCGGTCGACCAAGAGGGCAGAAACTAATATACATTTGGAAACCCACTTGGGCGGTCGCCCAAGTGGTATGGGCGGTCGCCCAAGACCCCAGACCTCATTTTAAAGTTGAACCTGAATTAGTTTAGTAAGCTTGATTGATCACTTATAAATTGTGACTCCCACTTGGTAAATTGAGCTTGAACCTTCATAGAGACCTTGTGATATAGAATATTGTCCGGAAAAGGGTTGATAAGCTTGAATTGTAACTTCACCAAAGTGGTTCAAACTTGGGAAGTAGGACTTGCACTTTTATTAAGATTATTCGAGGTTGAGTAATGACTTCGTAGAAATGGTTTATGATTTAGGGTGGCCTTACTTGCTCCCATACCTTGGTGATTAGTTGAATAGTGTAGAGACTATAATCACACTATTGTGTCGGTTAGAAATGTATATGTGTTACATCGTTATGCTTGTATGGCGGTGTGGATTACTTGGCATATTGATATATTGTATCCCAATTGTGGATTATCTGGCATGTTGATTATATTGTATCCCGGTGTGGATTATGTGGTTATATTGTTACCTTAATTGAATTCATATTCATTGATGGTATTATGCATAGTGTATTAAATGGTTGTTGCACTATGGTGTGGATTAGCATGAGTATACATTACCATGTTGTTATATTATTATCCCTTTTTGTGGATTATATTTCAAGTATCTATTATGTGCTTGAACGTGTTGATATTCGGGGGTATAATGGAATTCAATCAATTATGGATTTGTTCTATAAGTGATTGAAGGTTCATCATACTGGGACCGTTCCCTGCGTGCGCCACAGAGTGGCCGTGTGCAAGCTACCGTATTGAGCCAAAAGCCTTTACGGTTATGCTTTGCGATTTGGTGATTAGGTGGAATACTGTATGAAGCCAAAAGCTTTACAGTGGCGATCTTATATTGTACTCGATTTAAGGGTCATATAAGTATCTGATTTTCTTATATGGATCTCTGGAGTATGAGTCCTATAAGTGGTGAAGGTGCATGGGGGCAATTCACCAAAGAGCGGAGTTTTACTCCCACGTTGTACGACTTATTGTTCAGACGGAAAAGGTAAAATGAGGTAACGTAAGGTGTTTACCGCTTTCATAATGTGTTACGTGCTACCATGCTATGTGTTGCATCTTGTTTGGCATCTTGCTGCATTCATAATAGCTTATTGAGATTTATTCTCACCCCTTCCCTTTTACTGCTTTAGATTGTGCTGAGACAGGTGACCTGATCCAGTGAGGCCGGGAAAAGAGTTTGGATTCTTGCTTTTGGGACTTATCAGGATAGGTATATGAGTGGGTTGTCGGGAGTCATGTTCAAGTATTACCTTTTACAAGTTGTAAGGAAAACTCTTTTGTCAAACAATGTTAATTAGGATTTTCAATGTAATTAATCAAGTATGGTTATTAAAGTATTTGTTTAAATTCCTCCAAGTGGAGATATTATTATTTGATTTTGTTTATGGAAAATTTAGAATTGGTTTTCTCTTAAAGGCAAATAAAAGTTTTAAAAATATCAGATGGGTTTTCTTAGTTTGAGCTTCTCAAGCTCGGGACACGCGCTAGGTCCAGGGTTGGGGTGCTCACAAAATCCCCCCACCCTAACGGTGTTTTCTCTTGTAGGTCCCACATTATTTAGGACCTCGTGGAGCGTGTTCGTTCGGTCTGACCACCGTTGCTACCCCGGTCAGTTTCCTGTGCATCCATTTTTTATGGCAGCATCAGTTGGTTCCGTTGCCGGGACTGACATTTTTCGGCGGATCGTGCCGGAATAGAGGAGCCGTATGTATCAACAAGGCTGCAGCTGTTGGGGGGTATCAACGGAGTTCGCCGGAGTTAGTCGGAAGGGTTAATTTACAGTTTCCGTTTTGGTTGGAAAGAGGGAAATCAGGTGGGAGTTCGCCGGAATTCGGAAGTCAGTAGTTTCAGTTTTCTTTTTCTGAGCAAAGTTTGAAAGTCCAGGTCTGGTAATTTAGATTGTAAGAGAATAGAAAGAGAAGAAGAGGAGCTGGGTAAGAAAAAGAAAAAGAAAGGGAAGAAGAAGAGGACAAATTCGGAAATGGGTTGTTCACCGGAGAAGAAACCGTTCATCGTTCGCCGGAGAAGTCAAAGGGAGAGGGATTATTTCGGTTAGAGCTGTTCTGTTGGACCGGAAGTCAAGGGTCACAGGCATAAAAAGAAGAGGAAGAAGAGCAAACTGGGGACGTCGTTCTTCACCGGAAATGAGGAGCCGTTCGCCGGAAATTAAAGTTAGAGAGAGAGAGTAACAGTGGTGAACAGTGTCGGAGATACGTGTCAAAGTGAGAGTAACCTTATCCTATACGTGTCAATTGGCTAGAGCATTCTTCCAGCACGTGTCAACCTGTGGGACGTCGAGGTTGAGGCAGTTTTTGGGTGTCGCCGGCAGCAGCTGTGGTTGTCGCCGGAGCAGAAATCAAAGCCGTGGGATTGGGGACTTACAAAATGAAATTGCGAGAAAGGAGAAAATGTCGTCGGTCGTATTTCGTCGTTGTTCGGAGTTGTAGCCGTCGAGGTTGATGTCGCAGCTGGGGGAGGAAGCCGCTGGGAATTTGTTAATATCGCCGGCAGTGACCTTAGTTTTTGAGGAGGTCACCAGATAATGGTTGTCGCCGTCGGGTGTGGTCGCCGGTGGGGAAGCCGCCGTTTGGAAGAGGCTGTCGGCAGAGGGTTGATAGTCGCCATGAGTTGTCGCGACCTGAGAAGTCGCCGTTGATGGCGCCGGTAGTGGCGGTAGCTGTAATTGTAGCTAGCAATAGCGTTGGCTGTTGATGTCGCAGGTGGGAATGGAAGTACCTGGAAATTGAAGAAGTTTGTTGTCGCCTTTTGGGGCTGTCGCCGCCGGAATATCTTGAGGCCGCTGTATGTTGGTTGACTGATGGGCGCCGGAGGGTAGAAACTGAGGGAGAGTAGAAGGAAGATGAAGAAGAAAGAAATATTGAAAATTGATTTCGTTATTTCTTTTGGGTTGAAAGTATGGTTAAGAAAGAGGGGGAGAAAAGTCAAATGATTCTCAGCCACAAAATATAGAGAGGTCAGGCATGGGTTTTTTCTATGTGGGTCATTTGCTTGGGGCTTTAACTTTGTTAACGAAGAGGTTGATATCAAGGGTTGGCCGTTGAGAAGTTCATTAATTCTTTGACGGGTTTCATCAAAGTCGCAACAAAGCTCCATCAGGTCGTTTCTTTTCATCTTTGTCATTTATAAATGCTTAAACAGTACATGCTTAGTAAATTGATGACTAATATATGCAAATACATCTTTAATGAAGATATGAATATGAATATGTGTATCATGTTAAGTTGAGGCTTTAACTTGATATTACTTTAAGTGATATTAAATCTTGTGGTCAATTACTAAGAGTTATTAGATAAAAAGGAAAGTAAAACACGAGGAAAATAGTGTGTAAATGAATATATGATTAGAAATTCTAGTGCGTAGTAAAGTCAAAAATGCTCTCTATTTACTATGCTAACTTGATAAGATAAATCGGCTTAATACGTTGCTTGCCTATTTACTGCTCCTAACTAGAGATAATGGGTTATAGAAACTTGAATATGAATGGTTATAATCTAGCGGGAATAGGCTCCTTGAAATGATTAAAGTATATTTTGAAATAAAGTTTTGACAATTGGCGATTTCATATGAAAAGAATAGAAAGAAATGCTTGGCGACATATGAAGTGTTTAGTACTATATTCAAGATAGTTTGCCAATATCACCTTTATGCTTTTACATGATGTATTCTTTGTTAAGAAGTAGTGAACTGCATGCCTTCTTGGGAGTATTTGTTATCTCTTGGGCAGAGAGTTTGGCTCGGGAAGAGGGAAGCCGCCAGATACGGTAATGGCCGGCCAAATAAGTCAGGTCAACTCTTCCTTTTTCATTGTAGCCTTTACTTTGATAAAATGAAAAGTAGAAAAAATGGTATTGTTATTTTTCTTGGGCTAAGAATTTGAGACAGGAAAGGTGGATTGAGAAAGGCAAAAGTTAATGGGAAGGACAAGCGTGGGACGGCCTTGGTGTTGAATCCATTCGGAATATCATCAACCTTCGTCAGGTCCTCTCTTCCCATCCTTTCTGTTCATGTTAAATGACTTTTACATGAAATCGTTATGTGAGAATAAGGATGCATGCTTAGAAATGTTGTTACATAGCAAAATTAAATGTGTTCTGTGCTCCTATATTTAATGGATTGACTTAACCTGCTTGCCTACTTATGTCATTAAAAAGAGATAATGGGTGACTAAAGTTTTGTTGATCAGAAATATGCATAACAGAAAATGAAAATGGTTAATGGGTATCTGACAAAGTTAAAGAAAGTGTTCTCTGTTTATTATGCTTGCTTGATAGAATGAGCTGATTTTACGATGAATCCCTTAAACGAAAAGTGAAAGTATGTTAAAAATGACTCATATATGAAATTCTAGTGAGACGGTATGGGACTTTATTTAATTCTGGGGATATGAGTTATTTTACGATGAATCCCTTAAACGAAAAGTGAAAGTATGTTAAAAATGACTCATATATGCATCTTTAACAAATGATAAATTAACTAAATCACAAACAGTTAATAATGAATCACTTGATAAAAACGCAGACATATTAAACAAAAAATGCATTAAACAAATCTTTAAGCATGTACGTGAACCATAAGTCAATCAAGGGATGGGTAATGGCCGAACAACTGGCCAACTTCCCAACCGACGAAGCCAAAGGTCCCGAACCACAATTTCCAGACGAAGGAATCTTCACACTTGAAGGCGAGAATCGATAGCAGCTTTTCTTCGACGGAGCAGCCAACAAAAGAGGAAATGGCATTGGAATGCTCTTGGTCGTCCCAAAATACGAGCACACCCCAATCGACATGAAGATGAACTTCGAGGTAACTAACAATGCCGCTGAATACGAAGCATGCGCCGCCGGACTAGAGGCCGCCCTCGAAAGGAATGTCCAAGACCTAGAAGTCTACGGAGACTCGGCCTTGATCATCAATCAAGTTTCCAACAAATGGAAAACAATAGACCCAGGTCTACAAAGGTACCATGCCTGCATGGAAGACCTCATCACGCAATTCAGAGAGGTCACCTTCCACTACTTGCCAAGAGACCAGAAACGGTTTGCAGACGCCTTAGCCACCTTGGCTTCACTCGTAGAGATCCCAGAAGGGAAGGCGGTAAAGCCATTTAAAGTAGGAAGAAAGGAAATTACCACCACCACCACGCACCACCACCATCACTATCACCACTACAATCACTACTACCACCACTACCACCACCACCACTCCACCACTCCACCACTACTATCACAACCACTACCACCATTACTATACCACCACAACTATTACTACTACCACCACTACTACCACCACCACCACGCACCACGACCACCGATATCACCACTACTACCACTACTACCACACTACCACCACTACCACCACTACTACCACTACCACCACTACTACCGCTAGTATACTACCCCAACCCCTAAACCCTAAATCATATACTTATACCCCTAAACCCTAAACTCTAACCCTAAGCGTAAACCCTAAACCCTAAATCTCAAATCTCATATACTTATACCCCAACCCTTAAATCATATCCCTAAACCCTAAGCTCTAACCCCTAAACCCTAACCCCTAAACCCTAAACCATAAACCCTAAACCCTATAACCCTAAACCCTAACCCCTAAACCCTAACCCCTAAACCCTAACCCCTAAACCCTAAACCCTATACCTCTAAACCCTAAACTATAACCCTAAGCAAAAACCCTAAACCCTAAACTCTAACCCTAAGCAAAAACCCTAAACACTAAATCTCAAATCTCATATACTTATAACCAAACCCCTAAACCCTAAACCCTAAATCTCAAATCTCATATACTTATAACCGTTTGAAATTTCAGTAAGTTTTTTAACGTTTTCAGTTAGTTTTTTTAGAATTTCAGTCAGTTTTTTAACGTTTCCAGTTAGTTTATTAGAATTTCAGTCAGTTTTTAACGTTTTCAGTTAGTTTATTAGAATTTCAATCAATTTTTTAACGTTTTCAGTCAATTTTTTAACGTTTTCAGTTAGTTTATTGAAATTTCAGTCATATTTTTAACGTTTCCAGTTAGTTTATTAACGTTTTCAGTTAGTTTTTCAAAATTTCAGTTAGTTTTTTGAAATTCTAGTCAATTTTCTAACGTTTTCAGTTAAATTTTTAAATGTTTTCAGTTAGTTATTTTGTTAATTAGTTCTAAAAATAATTAAAAATTAAACGTTATAATCACAGACGAAATATTTCCGTCGCTGATAAATAAAAATAAATAAAAAAAAATTATTTATCACCGACGGAATATATCCGTCGCTGATAAATTAAAAAAATAAAAAAATTAATTTATCACCGACGGAAATATTCCGTCGCTCGTTTATTTAAAAAAAATTAAAAAATATTTAATTTCTACCGACGAAATTATTTCGTCGCTGATTAATTAAAAATAATTAAAAATAAAATGTTATAATCACCGACGGAATATTTCCGTCGCTGATAAATAAAAAAAATTAATTTATCACCGACGAAAATATTCTATCGCTGGTTTATTTAAATAAATTAAAAAATAATTAATATTTATCGACGGAATAATTCCGTCGCTGATTAATTAATAACAATTAAAAATTAAATGTTATAATCACCGACGGAATATTTTCGTCGCTGATAAATAAAAAAAATAAAAAAAATTAATTTATCACCGACGGAAATATTCCGTCGCTGGTTTATTTAAAAAAATAAAAAAATATTAACTTTTCATCGACGGAAGAATTCCGTCGCTGAGAAAGAACTAGCGACGGAATATTCCGTCGGTAAATATGGCGCCAATCTAGTGGCGGTAATGAAACGAATATTCGAGGAATATTCATTTTTAGCGACGGAAGTCAGCGACGGAATTCAATTCTGTCGGTAAAGTTGACGCCAAAATTATTCCGTCGCTATAGCATAATTTCCGTCGCTATATAGCGACAGAATGATTCCGTCGCTGTGGATTCTGTCGGTAAAGACTCAGTTTCTGGTAGTGACGGTCGCGCCTTGAACATTGCATGATCGTGCTGCAGCTCCTCTTCTGTGTCTTGGGCTGGTTCCATTACTTTGTTTCCACTAGGGGTGTAAGTGGTTCGGTTCAAACCGCGGTTCGGAATCGAACCAAATCAAATCATGCGATTTAGTTCGGTTTTCAAATAATCGTGGTTTGGTTCAGTTCCAAAAATTTTCATACCGTGTGGTTCGGTTTGGTCTGCGGTTTGGATCCCCAAACCACGGTTTGAGACCGAACCATCAAACCGAATCAATAAACCAAACCACCAAACCGTTCAATATTAACCATAGATATATATATCTTTCATTTTCACCTTACATTTAGATTTGAAAACCCCTAATTTTATTCATGGGTTTAGCCCATAACCTTTTTTTCTTTTGGTTTATCTTCGTGTAATAATTTTAATTTACTCTTTAGCACATACCATTACAAGTACTCAAATGTCATGTTGTTATCATAAACATTGAAGCACAATTTGAAGTTGTGTTTAAATACTGAATCTCTTATTTATGTTATGTTTGAAAAATTCAAACAAACATGACAATAAATTGTGTAGTTTGAAACCGTGTTCTAATTAATGGTTTAAGCAATGTTCTATTTCATGGTTTAAATTGTGTAAACCGCGGTTCGAATCGTAAAATCAAATCGCGGTTCGAACCAAACCATGGCGGTTTGGTTTGGTTCGGTTCGGTTTGAATTTTTTCATGATTCGATTTGATTTGAAATTTTTTCAAACCGATGACTAGTGGTTCGGTCTGTAAATTGGCCCAAACCAAACCATTTACACCCCTAGCTTCCACTGATATTGTGTTACATCACTAAAATTGGGAATCATAGAGTTCCAAAGATAATTTATCTTGACAGTTTGAATTTCATTTCAATTCAATTCTGTTGAGTTCCATCTTCTTTAGGAATTGAAAATGCAAGAAAATTAAGTAGAAGCATGAATGTCTAATATATATACTTCTGCAATAGTAAAACCTCAAGCTTAAGAGTATATTTACTCAATCCGTCGTTCAAATTTTATTAAGAGGGACGGAGGGAGTAAGAGATAAGATGGAAGGGTTAAGTAAAGAATCTTTTTGTCAAGCCTCCTGATCAATTTCACATTGTTATAAACAACACTAGAACAAAAGAAAAACAAGTCAAAAAATGAAAATGTACATTATTTATGATCGATCTCATTGTGTTTCAAGGATTGTTTCCAATGCCGGTGTCCATGATCTTTGTCGCGAAAAACTCTTTTTACTTGCCTCTCCACCATCATTTCCTCCCCGAACCCTCATAATCTTTGAAGAAGGCGTGTTCATAGTAGGAAAAATGCAAAAATCCCCGAGAAAAATCTTCGAAAACCTCAAATTCCCCGTCTTAAGCGCCTTAGAAGCCTTGTAGTTAAGTACACACATTTCGTCATGTGTGAGAACCGAGTAAAGCATCTCCATAGGCAAAATGAAGTAGATTTCACGCCGTCTTTCTAGCTTTTCATCGGCTAAAAGACCCGTAATCCGATGACCCACTTCAAGATTATGGCTCGAGTCGCATACAAAGTGGTTCGGGTACTCTAACATGAGCTCAGCCGCCTTAACCGGCCTAGTGTAGATTTCCAAGGTTCCATCACTTAGTAATACCTTAACTACACCATTGAAGATCATAGATGGTGCACAAGATGATGCAGCTTGACCCATATCTTGAACAAGAACAACAATGTGTGTTTTTAGTGTGTGTTTTCAGTGTGTGGGAAGAAGCTAGGAAGGAGCTTGAGATAGGTGTGGGTTGGTGTTATTTATGTGATGGTTTGTACAGATGGGATGATGAGTTGGTTTTGTGTTATTGTTAGTTGGAACAATTTTAATTAGTGATTTAACGAGATTGACGGGATCAATGTATATTCAATTTTTATTTTTAAATATAAAATTTTTGTTTAATAATTTTTTTTGTAAATTATACTTTCTCCGGTACAAAATATGCCTTATTTAAATAAGCATATACTGTCAAAATTAAAACTCCTTAATATTTATTTATTAATGAGACTCACTTATCATATTAACAAAAATTATACGCTTAATATTTTCTATCTCACATTCTATTTACTATCTCACTTTTCATATTAACGATACTTATTTTCATATTAAAAATAAAAATACTTACTGTACTATCGACTCTAAAATTTATTGTGTTTTTTCGGATGAAGAGAGAGAGAGAGAGAGAGAGAGAGAGAGAGAGAGAGAGAGAGAGAGAGAGAGAGAGAGAGAGAGAGAGAGAGAGATTGGTTTGGTGTGGAGAGCACATGGAGAAGGATGGACCAAAGCTTTTGAAGCATACATAACGACACAGCCAAACTAATCATATGACATGGTATCAAACACTTTTTAACTTGTATTTTTATTTTTTTCTTCACTGTGTAGATAGCTCTTTTTTACCTAACTTTTTTTTTTTTTCATATTTTTTTTATTTTTTTTATATAAAAGTTGGTGTTAGCTATTGAAGTTCGGCCTTTTTTTTTAATAGAAGTTGGTGTTCTCAATTGAAGTTCAACACCTCTAACACATCTACTCACGCATAGGAATGGCAACAGGTTGGATTTGATCAAATTCATATTCGACAGTCAAAACAAATGAAGATATCAATTCCGCTCGATCCCATGATCAACAAAACCGGACCGACTCGAATTCAACCTGAACAAAAATGTTGCTAGCCTTTTTTTGGACTTTATGCCAAATATTCTTATTATCTTAAACCCAACAACAAAGTATTTTTAATATAAACTTGATATAAACAACAACAACAATGTAATTAGGGATATGTGTAAGGGTATAAGGGTGAATCAACATATAAGGTTAATATGCGAGTTGTGCCGAGCCAGGTTTCAAATGATTACCAAACCTGGATCCCAACCCGCCGAATTTTGGAAAGTTGTTACCAAATCCGTCTCGCTCAAGCCGGAATGATTTCGAAAACGGGTCGGTTCAGAGAAATTGTCATCCCTACTAACGCATAGACGTCTGCCCTTTATTAACGTACATTTGGAGTTTAAATGTTTCATCATGTGTGATCGAAATATATTAATGATTGCTGATATAACTAGCCTTATCAATTGAGTGATACAAAATGATCATGAACCATTGGATCAATAGTATCAAGATCAATACTTACATACGCAGAGCCTTTGACATCATCTTAATTCATGAGATCTCATTTTAAAAAAGAATTAATTCCTTCCTACCCCTCTAGCTCAGATTTTATCCCATAAAAACCTAACTCAGATTCAAAATTCCAAACTCATTGAGAAGCTCAGATCAAAATACCGTGCAAACCCAAAACTCATTTGACCTGGTCAAATATGATTTTTAAATACCAATTTTACCCCTCCCTCTTTCTAAACTAAACGCAAAGGCCACTCTCTCTCTCTCTCTCTCTCTAGTCGGAATCCATGGATTCCTCTCCATTCACCATCTAATCCCTTCCTCACGCCCTCTCTCTGCCTTGCCAACCCTCAACTCTTCCAAAACCCCAACAAAAGTTCCTCTGAAATTCTTCTCGTTTTACATATTCTTCATATCCGTTGCCATCCTCCTCCACCGCTCCATTCCCAACCACCACCAACAGTTACCACTCTTTTCCTCATCGATACACCGCAAACCCCTATTTTTCTTGGCTTCGGCGGCCAAATTCCACCGGAGATTGTGATTTCTCGTTGCTGATTCGTTTCTTGGCTTGCATTGATCGCCTAATTCGCTCCATTCCTTCACAGATCGGAACGTTGAAGGGTTTGATTTTTCTGAATCTTGGGCTGCAGCAATTGATGTCTCTGGACTAATAATACATTTCAACTCTTTTTCTGGGGTTTCTTCTTCTTATCCATCTTCTTCTTAATTTTACGCTACAAACCCCGCTTCTTACTTGAAATCTCAAATGATAGAGCACTACAAGGAAAACCGGATTTAGAGACGGAAAATTAGAGACGGACGGAGTCTGTAGCTAATTTGGCGACAGATTAGAGACAGAACCAAAAATTAGAGACTGATTCGGATTCCGTCTCTAAATTAGAGACGGAATCAGATTTCGTCTCTAAATTAGAGACGGAATCTGAATCCGTCTCTAATTTAGAGACGGAATCTGAATCCGTCTCTAATTAAGAGACGGAATAAGAATTCGTCTCTAATTTAGAGACGAAATCTGATTCCGTCTCTAATTTAGAGACGGATTCAGATTCCGTCTCTAAATTTTAGAGACGGATTTTGTATCTGTCTCTAAAATAGAGACAGATTCAGAATCCGTCTCTAAATTAGAGATTTATCTTAATCCGTCTCTAAACTTTAGGGACAGATTTTAACCCGTCTCTAATTTAGAGACGCATTTTTAATCCGTCTCTAATTTAGTGACAGATTCAACATCTGTCTCTAAAATTTAGAGACAGATTTAGTATCTATCTCTAAATTTGACTTTTCTTCTATATACTTTCATTTGTTTAGTTTTTTTCTATCTTTTTTTTATATAACTTTTTCTAAAAAAAACCACTAATTAACAAAGGCTAAAATATTGTTTTCTAGTCAATAAATTTTTTTTTAAAAAATAAAAAATAAATATAGGGTAGTCCGTCCCACTTTTGACTTTTCTTCTATATACTTTTATTTGTTTAGTTTTTTTCTATCTTTTTTTATATAACTTTTTCTAAAAAAAACCACTAATTAACAAAGGCTAAAATATTGTTTTCTAGTCAATAAAAAATTAGAAAAAAAAATAAAAAATACATATAGGGTAGTCCGTCCCTCTTTTGACTTTTCTTCTATATAGGGTTTAGGGGTTAGGATTTAGGGCTTAGGATTTAGGGTATAGGGTTTAGGGTATAGGGTATAGGGCATAGGTTTAGGGTATAGGGTATAATGTATAAGAGTATAGGGTTTAGGGTTTAGAGTTTAGGGTTTAGGGTATAGGATTTAAGGTTTAGGGTTTAGGGTATAGGGTTTAGGATTTAGGGTATAGGATTTAGGGTTTAGGGTATAGGATTTAGGGTTTGGGGGTTAGGGTATAGGGTATAATGTATAAGGGTTAGGGTATAGGGTATAGGGTTTAGGGGTTAGTGGTTAGGGTATAGGGTTTAGGGTTTAGGGTATAGGGTTTAGGGTTTAGGGGTTAGGGTATAGGGTTTAGGATTTAGGGTTTAGGGTATAGGATTTAGGGTTTAGGGTTTAGGGTATAGGGTTTAGAATTTAGGGTATAGGGTATATGATTTAGGGTTTAGGGTATAGGATTTAGGGTTTAGGGGTTAGGGTATAGGGTATAATGTATAAGGGTTAGGGTATAGGGTATAGGATTTAGGGTTTAGGGTTAGGGTATAGGGTTTAGGGTTTAGGGTATAGAGTTTAGGGTATAAGGTATAGGGTCTAGGGCTTAGGGTATAATATATAGGTATATGATTTAGGGATTAGCTAGTGTATAGGGTATAAGGTATAATGTTTAGGGTATAGGGTTCATAGTTTAGGGTATAAGGTATAGGGTCTAGGGCTTAGAGTTTAGGGTATAGGGTATAAGGTTTAGGGTATAGTGGTTAGGGTTTAGGGCTTAGGATTTAGGGTTTAGGGTTTAGAGTTCAGGGTTTAGGGTATAAGGTTTTATGGTTAGGGTTTAGGATATAGGGTTTAGGGTATAAGGGATAAGGTATAGGGTCTAGGGCTTAGGGTTGAGGGTATAGGGTTTAAGGTTTAGAGTTTAGGGGTTAAGGGTTAGGGCGGGGGTTTAGGGTTTAGGGATTAGGGTATACTGTATAAGGCTTAGGGCTTACGGTTTAGGGTATAGGGTTTAGGATATAGGGTTTAGGGTTTAGGATATAAGGGATAAGGCATAGGGTCTAGGGCTTAGGGTTGAGGGTATAGGGTTTAGGGTTTAGAGTATAGGGGTTAGGATGGGGGTTTAGGGTTTAGGGCTTAGGGTATAATATATAGGGCTTAGGGCTTAGGATTTAGGGCATAGGGTATAAGGTTTAGGGTATAGGGTTTAGGGTATAAGGTATAATGTATAGGTATAATGGTTTAGGGTTTAGGGTATAGGGTATAAGGCATAGGTATACTACTACTACTACTACTACTACCACCACCACTACCACTACCACCACTACTACCACTACAACCATTACTACCATTACCACTACTAGTCAACTACCACTACCACCACTCCTACCACTAACACTACCACTCCTACCAATACCACTACTACTACCACCACTACTACTACTAGTCTACTACCACTACCACCACCACCACTACTACTACCACTACTAATACCACTACTACCAGTCTACCACCATCACCACCACCACCACCACCACCACCACCACTACCACCACTACTACCACTACCACCATTACTACCACTACCACTACTAGTCAACTACCACTACCACCACTCCTATCACTACTACTCCTATTAATACCACTACTACTACCACCACTACCACTACTAGTCTACTACCACTACCACCACCACTACTACTACCACTACTACTACCACTCCTACCAATATCACTACTACCAGTCTACCACCACCACCACTACTACTATCACTACTACTACGACTACTACCACCACCACCACCCTTAATTAATAAAATTTAAGGGTATAGGGTATATGATTTAGGGTATAGGATTTAGGGTATAAGGTATAATGCATATGTATATATGATATAGGGTTTAGGGTTTAGGAGACATCAGTACAGCAATACCATTGAAAAATATGTTAACTTTTTAACAGTTTCTGTTAATTTGTAAACTGTATATTAACTTCTTTTCGATATAACTTTTTGGTAAAATTCGATTTTGAAAATGAGCCCTTGGAGTTCCCCGCTGGTGAGGTTCTTGGGAATTCGAGGAAGGTGACCCAAGGATAATGCCTTTTAGGTCAATGAACGACCTACCCAATCACATACGAGCCAACTACTCATTGTCCCGGCGTGATTCACTTAGGAGTTTAGTCTCAGGGGAATCTAGGTTGTCTTTAGATAGGTCGTCACCTCAGGATGCTAGGACTGATTCCCTTGCTCTTTCTTGTTTTGTAGCAATGGATCACGACGGCCGTTCCAACCAAACAAACCCCGATGTCAACGAGGCTAGCACCAGCGCCGGGGGTACCCAGATAGTTAATGCCTTTCATACCAGCATACGAGCTGAGGGGAATGAAAGAGGTTTCGGAGGCGGGGCAGAAGGGAGATGGGCTCTACCCAAAATCGTGCTCAGAAGGCCAGAAGTCAGGAAGCAAATGATCGACGCCTTACGAGGTTCGTTCAGAGTTCAAGCTTCGACGTATAGGCTTGAGCACCTTAGTTTGGCCGAGTATGAGCCTCGTCGTCAATCCTATCTGACCAGCAAGGAGAAAGTGGCATTCTTTTATAAACAATTTGAGTTTGGATTGAGGCTACCCCTTGACCCGTTTATCAATGAATTCTTGGAGGACTCAGCTTGCGTGCCTATGGAGCTCGGCGCCAACGCCGTTAGAACTCTGTCTTGCTTTATCGTAGTGTGTAGATTCCTTGGCTACGAGCCATGTAACAAAGTCTTCCGGCAGTTCTATAGGACGACCAGGACCACTCTACGAGGGAAATTCGTAGTTAGTGTGGCCTCCATCAGGAATGTCCGAGGTTTGTTTTTGGATACTCAGAACAAGGTTTATGGTTGGGAAAACCATATGATTTTGGTGGAAAGCCGAGTAGGGTGGCAGTTTCCTTTCCCGGAGGGCAACAAGGTGGTTGAGGACAGGTATGTGTTTCAAGCTCCATGGGCCGACGAGCTGAAGAAAAAGATTGATGACTTGCTAGACCTAGGATGGGTCTCGTACAAGGATATAGAGGCTTCCCAATGGAGATACATCAGGGCCGGCATGATGTCTAAGCCGTCGATAGGCCCCGAACCCTTGGTGAAAATCAATCTTGATGCCCGCTATCCTGTCTGGGTCATTCATAACGAGTTGAACTGGGAGGAGAATTGTGTAACTTGCGCGGCGGCACGCTCTGGTCGTCCTAAAGATTGTTGTGCAAACCTTGAGATGACTGGGGGTTGGGCTCTTATTGCTTTTTCTATTCTGATACATTTGTCTCTTGTCTCGTCGTAAGCAACAACTTAATCTTTTTACCTCTTCGTTTTGCAGTTCTTACCCAAGCCGACGTTGACAAGATTAAAGCAAGAATAATGAGTGGAGCAATCAGAGCTAATGACAGGGGCTCCAAAAAGAAAGACATGGCTGCCTCTAATGCCATACTTGATCGTCAGGAGAAAATGACGACGAGGAATGATGAACTTCCCAAAGACACTATGGGCGCCATTCCTATGATCGAGAGGGAGCCCGTTGTTGGGGGGCTCAACACTGGAGGTCGTCAGGCTATTGTGGACGCGCCTGAGAGAGCAGCGGGGACTGAGATCGACGTAAGTGTGGATGCCAATGTTGAAGATCAAATGGTCGTTGCCGACGAGGGCGAGCACGTCGTCGTAGAGACGGTGGGAAGCTCAGATTCAACCCTGAATTGCGTGAGGGGGACGGCCATGCCTCTAGAAAAAGGAAAGATCATCCGGTTGGCTCTGGAGGAGGGAGAGAGAAAAACAAGAAAACCAACAATGACCCACCCAGCTCATCCGAACCCTCTACTCCACGGGCTGAAACTCCTGGCTCGTCTTCAGGGAGTTTGTCCAAGACGAAGGCCAAAGAGATGGCGACTTTGATTGACAAGGCCTCTCCAATAGCTGGGGTTCCCTATCTGATGAGGAACGGTAACCCGCTCCTGTTGGGGACGGCCTTGACCAGACGGGGCAGGGACGTTGATCTGACTCGTCGGATGAAGGAGGCCAAGCTCTCTCCCGAGATCTATCACGCCCGTCTTGGGCTGATTCAGACTGAGGTAATTCAAATTTATGCTTTTATGTTTCTCCCTTCTTTTCATACTTGTATTAACAATTTTGTTATTGCAGCTGTCGTCAATGATGGATGCCATGACGTCTGATTATAGGGCATGTCTTGACGCCGAGCAAAGGGGCAATGAGCAGCTGATTCAGGCCATCGGTGATAAGGGGATGGCTGAGCAAAAGTTAAAAGAAGCCGAGACCAATGTAGGTGAGTTAACTACTGCCTATGAGTCTTTAATGGCTCAAAAGAATGAGATTTTGAAGGAGGTTGATGCCTTGAAGGATGGCAAAACCAAGGCCGAGGCTGATTCAAAGGTTTTTGAGAATGACCTTCGTGTTTGTGAGAATAAGCTCAAGAAGATGACAGCTGACTTTGACTCCGCTCGTGCTCAGATTGAAGGGATGAAGACGGACCATGATGCTGCCTTGGCCCAAGCCAAATTGGATGCTGTCAAAGAATTTAAGGAGAGCAATGAATGCCTCCTAATGATTACAGAGAAGGCTAGAGGCTTCTTCAAGGATGGGGCCAAGCATATGGCTAGGCGGCTCCTTGTGGATCCGGAGACAAAGGATTTGCTTTCTACGAGGAAGCTGGCTGACCTCTGTACTGAGGAGTCATATGATGACGAAGCTCGTTTGGTCCATCCTTTCGTCCCTTTCACTGACAACGATCTACTTATCATAAGGGTAGACGACGTGAAGGATGGGAAGGACGAGTGGCCAGTCTCCGCCGTCGACCCAAGGAACTTTGATGCCTATTATGCCCATTTTGTTGAAGGCGGCCCTGATCCTGACATGCCTCCGGCCGATGCTAATGATCAGCAGTAATCTATTTTTGTGATGATTTGTAATGTCTTAAACAATGTTTCACCCTGGTCTTACAGTTTCAAACAATGTTTCAAACAATTTTTAGTTTATGTAATGTAACTGACCCGTTTCCTCGTAGTTTAGAGGGGGTCGTACAATTTGTTTAATGTTTTGGTTATTCAATGCCTTTGTTTTCTGTTTGTTAATCTGTGTTAACGTAGATAGCATGTGATAACCTATTGAACGAGTAAGTTTGAGGACAAGTGTGAATGGTCGTCGTAAGTGATGACCAGAACATGGGTCGTCCTAATATGGGCGACCTTTGTTCATACTTGTGTTCTCTCAACTTCTCAATGGATTGTAGGAATAGTACGAAGGTCCGTAGATATCTGCTCGTAGGCAAGGCTCTAAGGACGAGTCGTCTTATTCCGTTATAGCAATCGACGAGGTCAAGCTTCGTCTAACCTTTATACTTGGCTAAAGTGGGTGTGAGTGTCGAAGTCTTGGCTCCGACTGATCTTTATACTTGATCAAAGTGATTGTAGGGGTCGAAGTTTTGACTTCAACCGATCTAAGTTTCTTGAGTTTGCAGAGAAAGTTTCAACAAAGCGACGAGTTTCATTGATAACTTTTGTTGACAGCGACCTCACATTGACTTCTAATCACCTTTTAAACTAACGGGATTTATAGTCCATCCCTTACAAACTTCCAAAAACTTCAAAAATTTCTTTCGACAGTTAGATAAAGAACCACAGGTAGGGTGCCCTGAGGGCGCTGAGGGGTTACGACGATCTCAAAAATAGTACTTCATGAGATGAGTGGCGTGCCACGGATGCTTGAGCTGTTCGCCACTTGGTTTAGCAAGGCGATATGTTCCGTCTCTAACCACGCTGGTGACGATGTAAGGTCCTTCCTAGTTGGGGGAGAGTTTGTTCTGACGGGCTTTGAGTCCCGTTGCTTCAATTTTTCTAAGGACGTGATCACCGACCTTGAAAATTCTTTTCTTCACTTTCTTATCGTGGTACGCCTTGGTTCTTTACTTGTAATTTTCCATTCTCAATTGAGCGTCCAATCTTCGCTCGTCCACAAGGTCAAGGTCGATCTGTCGGTTGTGGATATTCTTCTCAGCGTCATAGAATGCCACTCGATCAGTCGGAAGCTGAAGCTCGGCGGGAGCCATGGCCTCAGAGCCATAGGCCAAAGCAAATGGGGTTTCCCCCGTAGGCCCCCGGGTGGTTGTGCGGACGGCCCAGAGAGCTAATGGGAGTCCGTCCAACCATCTTGTATCCCGTCCTTCCAGATTCTTACACAAAGCTGACAAGACGAGCTTGTTTGCTGCTTCAGCTTGTCCATTGCCTTGGGGATAGGCAACAGATGACTTGGAATGCTTGACGCCCATTCTGTTTAGCTCTTGTTCAAACTTCCTTGAAAACTGCAGTCCGTTGTCAGAAACAATTACCCTTGGAATCCCAAAGCGACACCATATTGAATCATGGATAAAGCTTAAGGTATTGTTCTCTGTGATTTTGTTCAGGGCTTTGGCCTCCACCCACTTAGAAAAATAATCAACTGCCACGATCACATACTTCACTCCTCCCTTGGCCTGTGGGAATGGCCCAATTAAACCAACACCCCACATGTCGAATGGCCAAGCTGCCATGACTGGGGTTTGCTCTATCGTCGGAAGTTTGGGGAGGTCGGCGAACCATTGCAAGTGTCACATTTTCTCACAAATTGCTTTGCATCCTCTCATAGATGGGGCCAGTAGTACCCCATGGTGATTAACTTGTCAGCTAATGTACGGGCCCCAGGATGGCCCCCGCATTCTCCTTGATGCACTTCAAAAAGCAGCTTCACTACTTTATCAGGGTGGACGCACTTCAACATTTGACTGGGTGATGGATCGTCTATAGAGTTTGCCCTCTACGACCGTGAATCGGGCGGCCTTCCTCTTGACTTGCCGTGCCAATACTTCATCAACTGGCAACTCGTCTTTTTCAATAAAAGCTTTTAGGTCGTCGATCCAACACCTTGGGCTATCATCTCCGACACACATGATCTTCACACGATCGTAGGCTGGTTGCTCTAGGTAGGCCAGGTGGTGGCCATGTTCATCCTCCGGCAGTTGATCGGTGGCTAATTTGGAGAGTAGGTTGGCGTGTTCATTGTCTTCTCTGGCTATTCTCTGGATGGCCCAAAATTCCAGCCCCTGAATTAACTCACCGACCAAGGCATGATATTTCTGCAGTGTTGAGTCGACGACTTGTTAGTCCCCACGAACTTGGTTTACAATTAGTTGGGAATCACAAAAAGCAGCAATCTTCGTAGCTCCAAAACACTTAGCGTACTCAATCGCCGCTACAAGTTCCTCATACTCCGCCTGGTTGTTTGACGCTTGGAATTTAAATCTCAAAACTTCTTCAAAGACCGTGCCACTTTCTGGCTCGACGAGCACGATTCCCGCCCCACTGAGATCTCTGGTTGCCGATCCGTCTGAAAAAATCTTCCAACAGCCTACGGGCAAGATCAATTCTTCTGGTTTGTCGTCGACCTCCTTGCCTTTGTTGCTTTTCTGAGGTGGCCTTTGGTCGTCGTCAATACCGAACAATGTTTCAACCAGGAAATCTGCCAATGCCTGTGCTTGTAGGGTTTTCCTTGCTCTGTACTGAATGTCAAACTCAGTTAATTCAATGCTCCAATTAAGAAGACGGCCGGAACTTTCAGGACGATGCAAAATCTTCCGTAGTGGGGCGTTTGTGTAAACAATAATGGGGTGAGCTGAGAAGTAGGCTCGTAGCTTTCATGCTGTGATGAGGAGAGCATAAGCTATCTTCTCAGCGTTGAAGTAGCGGGTTTCTACGTCGGACAAAGCTTTGCTTACATAATATACGGGCCTCTGTATCCCATCCTCCTCTCTTACCATTACGGCAGCGACGGCCTTGTCACTCGCCGAGAGGTACACGAATAAATCTTCCCCAGCAACGGGGCTGCTGAGGAGTGGTGGGGAGCCCAGATATTCTTTAAGCTGTTTGAACGACTCGGAGCATTCTTCTGTCCACTCAATATTCTCGGCACCTCGGAGAGCTTTGAAAAATGGGAGTGATCTCTCGGCGGACTTGGAAATGAAACGGCCCAAGGCTGCCACTCGTCCATTCAATCGTTGAACTTCCTTGATGTTCGTTGGTTCTGCCATATCAACCAAGGCCTTGATTTTCTCGGGGTTGGCTTCGATTCCCCGTTGTGAGAGCATGAATCCCAAAAATTTTCCAGCGGCCACTCCAAACACGCACTTGGCCGGGTTAAGGACCATATCATTTGCTCGAAGGTTGGTGAAGGTTTGTTGTAGATCGTCAACATGCTTTCTCTTCTTGGACTTGACGACCATGTCGTCAATATACGTCTCCAAGTTATCACCGAGCTGCCCT
Organism: Adenophora triphylla var. japonica; assembly: GCA_022495995.1. Classification (NCBI taxonomy): domain Eukaryota; kingdom Viridiplantae; phylum Streptophyta; class Magnoliopsida; order Asterales; family Campanulaceae; genus Adenophora; species Adenophora triphylla. The sequence goes on along the minus strand of JAFEMH010000748.1, from coordinate 121,854 downwards.
TTATACACTTTGTTGATCATTCTCTGGTATGTCGCCCCGGCATTTTTGAGCCCAAAGGGCATCTTTGTATAGCAATAAGTTCCCCCTGCGGCCTGAAAGGCCGTCTTCGGAATGTCTTCTTCGGCCATCTTGATTTGGTGATAGCCGGAATACGCGTCTAGAAAACTCAACGTCGTGTGACTGGCCACAGAATCGACGAGCTTGTCAATTCTGGGCAAGGGGTAACTATCTTTGGGGCACGCCAAATTTAGGTCGGTGAAATCCACGCACAGCCTCCACTTTCCGTTAGGTTTTTTGACCAGAACCACATTAGCCAGCCACGTTGTGAACCCAGCGTCCACAATAATTCCAGCACTCAATAGCTTCTCAATTTCTTGCTTTATGGCGACCTCCTTCTCGGCTGAAAAAATTCTGCACCTTTGTTCCTTGAACTTCATTGTGGGATTTACTCCCAGCCTATGGACGGCTACCTCTTCTTTGATACCCTTCATATCCTCAACTCTCCAGGCAAAAACGTCGAGGTTTTGTTTGAGTAGGGAGATTATCTCTTCCCTCTCCTCAGTAGATAACTGAGACCCCAGTTTGCTTTTTTGCTCTGGATAGTTTGGGTTAATGACCAACTCTGTTAGCTCGTCGGTCGGCTTCATCTCAGGAGCGTCGTCTCTAAAGTCCATGGATTCAATAACAATTTCTTTAATTTTCTTTCTTGCCTCGGGGGTGAGGTCTGGAACCTCGTCTTCAATCAGCTTGTCTAGCTCGGCCCCCGATTCATGGGCGATCAAAAGTTGCGGTTCTGTAGCTTGGTCATCCATGAATGTTTCGACAAAGTCTTCTGGATCGTCGACACACTTGATGGTGGATATACTGGCATAAGAGGTCGTCGTTTGTTTGACTGACTTGGTGAGCTTCACAATGTGATCTGGGTCGTCTATTTCAACAGTCCGTTTTACCTTCAGCACATGCTCCAGAAATTCTGGGGCCGTCCCCAACACACATCCAATCCCCGATCGTGTAGGAAATTTGACTCGTTGATGAGGGACTGAGGCGACGATCCGTAAGGCGACTTGGCCAGGTTGGCCGAGAATTGCGTGGTAGTCACTGACGACATCAATCACAATAAAAGTCACTGTTTGAATGGTTCTCAACGGGTGGTCTCCAATGTCGACGGGGAGATCAATATGGCCCTTCGCATCTACCCTGTGGTTGGTGAATTCCTCTAGACGACCTAAGTAGCTCATAGAGCTTTCATTGGCCCCCTGTGAAATGTTGCTGAGGTCGTTGACAGTCTTACGACGATCTCCCGCCGTTGCAAATCTTCCCAAAAACTTTTTCCTCATTTGTTTCCACGACTCAATGCTCCCCTTAGGAAGGCCTCTAAACCATCATAAAGCAGCGTCAGTTAGCGTGCTTGTAAGGGCCTTACACATAACATCGTCGTGTCCTGATGCTCTAGCCACCACATACATCTGAGCTTCAAGATGTTGCATGTGATCTATTGCGCTTGTCGAGCCGTCATATTGTTTCAAATCAGGAAGTTTAAAACCTGGTTCGGGAGGTCCCGTCTCTAGCATCCACGGTGCCAAAGGATTCATAGTTCCACCATCGTCTTCCAAATCGTCGCTATCCACCTTGTTTCTTTTGGTCGTCAACTCTTCCACCTGATGCTTGAGTTTAGAAATTCTCTCATATCGACCTCGCCTGCTGGGCCAGCGGGAGGGAACCTATCTCGACGAGGCCCCACGGCTACGGAATTAGACCGTTGCCTCTCGGTGGGAGCAGGTCATCGAGAGATGGACCTTTCTCCCCTGTAGCTTGGTGGTGGAGATGGCTTGTAAGATCTTGACGGCTCCCATTCACGACGAGGTGGGGTACGCGTTCTTTCCCGATAACTTGGGGCTCGTTCATTACTCAACGACGGGGTCATTTGGCTACCGCGAATGACTTGGTTCTGTACAGGATTCTCATTGGCTAAAGATCGACGTGGCTCTCCATCTGCCTCGTCTCGTCGTCGTTGCGACGGGATTCCCTCACTTCTTCTTTGGTTCAGATGTTCTCGGAGATCAAGCTGTGGCACAATCCGTTCATTTTCAGCGGCAGTTCCTTCGCGACGACCATTATTCCCCCTCTGGGTTCTCCTTCTCGACGAGACAGTGTGGTAGGATGTTTGAGGGCGTTGTTGTAAGTACCCAAATCTGGCTCATGCCTTCCGGTTGATTTCCCCGGCAATTCCGGTAAATTTCCCGGTAACTCCCCGGACTTTCCTGGAGTTCCGGAACAATTTCGGAACTGTTCCAAATCATGTAAAGGCTGAAGGGAATGCTTCCCAATTAAGAAACACGTTTTTCTTAGTTTGGGAAAAGTTCTAGAATGGCCACCTTGCATTATTCTAGAAACATGCTGAGTCACAAGGGATAATGTCGCACGGCTGGATTAGCCAAGGGTCTCTGGCCGCACGGCTTCATTGGCGATTTCCAGACTGCCTATAAATAGAGCCCTCCTCTAACCATTTTAGATACGAAAAACATACACTACACTCCATATTCAGACTCAAGAATACTCCTCAATACTGCTGGGAATCCCAAGGGTTGAAGAAGCAAGCCAAGAAGCCTCCTCCCTCCTCCTTGAAGATCCCAAAGTTGGTCCTTCCACCTTGTTCAACCCAAAAAAAGAAGAGGCTGTTGGGTTTCGAGGGTCCATGCGCAGCGGAATAATGCAAATAACTCGAATACCCAAAGCCCTAGAATCCGTTCTAGATGAGTAATTAAGAAATATGAATTAGGGTTACCAACCTTGAATGCCTTTGTCGTTGATATACGTAGTCTAACTCCAGATTGAAGAATTAGCAAGTCTTCAATATACGATCCTTGAATCACGAACAAATGATCTTGAGAAGCGAAGATCCTCTACGAGTATCCACGCGATGAACGAACCCTAGAACTCTTTCTAGGAGGATTGCTAGATCCCTTGATCGAAACCCTTTCCAATCTATGATGAATTATGGAATTGATGAGATGTTTTTCAATTCACAATTGAAAAATTCTCTCTATTTTGTCTCTCTCAAGGCTCAAAATCGGAACTTCTTTGCTAGTGGTTGTTAAAGGAGAGTATTTATACTCTATAAATACTATGCCCTATTAAAAACCCTTGAGAAAAAGCGGTTTCAGCGTTTAGGGTACATGGGCGGTCGCCCATAGGGACCTGGGCGGTCGCCCATGTGTCCAGCGCCTAATCCCTTCCTCCGAAAACCCATATGGGCGGTCGCTCATCAGGACATGGGTGGTCGCTCATGTGTCCAGAGGTTTAATCCCTTATTTGAAAACCAACATGGGCGGTCGCCCATAATGACAAGGGCGGTCGCCCATCTAGACGCCTCCAATGCCTGGGCCAAATAACATGGGCGGTCGCCCATAGCACCTTGGGCGGTCGCCCAACACACCAGAAATCCATAATTCATTTTTGACAATTCGTTCGATGCGTGTGACCCCATAGGACTATATTATGTTGGCAATGAGTTCGATCACATCGATCCTCATAAGACATGAGCGGACTCTAGCAAGCCATCATGTCTACCCAAATAATATAATATCAAGTTCGTTTTTCCTACATAGTACATATCACAATCCCATTGTCACACGATGTTATATTGAACATGAGTCATGGTCCACGTCAACTCATTTTGTTCAATGCTTTCTCGTTACCAAGTAAATTGATTAATCGAATGACATTAATCATATTAATTCATTCGGGCATGGCCATGCACTACATCAATCTTACTCACGAGTGGCCAAGCAAACATCTCTCTTTACGAGGGACAAGTTTCCATCTTGACTTATCATTCTTCCCAACAAGAATCATATCATGCCAATAATAGCCCTTATTGTTGTCCGGTTAAAGACAACGTTAAACTATATCAAACATGATATTCATCGAGTGGAAGACGATGATAATCTCAGTCAAAGGATATCAATGATATGACTATATGAGATTTATTTATGACATATGACCATGACATAAATCTCATAATGGGTCAAGTCCAAAAGACCTTGTTCTCTAACAAGTACCCATGAATCTAATGCGCATCTCCATGCATATAATCATCACATGATTATCCATTAGACTTCATACTAGCGCTTCATAAGTACTAGGGACACGATTATTATAACTAAACATGCAAACACATATAATAATCAAATAAACAATCTCATATATAAATGAACAATGACATTATATAAAGGTCTATCTCTATAGGCCTAGGGCACTAACACCTACGCCTCCCACTCTGCACTAGGCCCAACCACTACCATGTATCTTATACCCATGGACCTAACATGACCATCATGTTTAGCTTGTGGCAAAGGCTTGGTGAGAGGGTCCGAAATATTGTCATCCGTTGGTACCTTGCATATCTTGACGTCCTCCCTTTCACAGATTTCTCGTATGAGGTGAAAGCGTCTCAAAATGTGTTTGGATCGCTGATGTGACCTTGGTTCTTTTGCTTGGGCAATAGTGAAATTTCCCGGGATCCGGCTCGCGCGCGGAGCCCCCGGCGTCTCGCATTCGTCGCTGTTCGGGAAGTCGCCCGGATCCGAGAGGCAGCGCAATCGCGCCCCGGCATCTGGCTTATTCCGTTTTAGCGTTGTGTGTTGGAGGTGTCTCGCTGTGTTTTGCTTTGTAGAGTCGCCACGCCGTTTTTATTAAGCCCAAAACATTGAAAAAGGGCATCAGTTTAAAGATAATTTTAAACTGTTTTTGTGTGATGAGATTTTGAGTTCGGAGGTCAGATGACTCCCCGGGAAGAGAATATTAGAATATTAGAGCTCACCCGAGTAGCCTCGTTAAACGAGTCTTTCGGATACCCCTAATATCCTTTAAATGTTATGTGTGTGTGCGTGTGCTTTTAAAAATGCATGCTGTATCGGATATCTACATTGTATGCTATGTATGGAAATGTATTGAAATAGTGTAGGAAGGAAACCTTACCAATGTTGGTTCGTGTCTGTCTTCCGCCGGGGAATAGTGTTTGAGGTCTGATAGCGTAGCTCCTCGGTGCATCGGGATTAGCAGAGTTTCGGGCGTGAGTTGAGGTTGTAGGCTGCGTTCGTGCGCAGGCCCGGCGTGCGCTGACCGTCGTGATCACTCTGCAGGTTCGGCGTGCGCTTGTGGTGGCGTGGAGTCACCGCAGTTTCGGCGTGGTTTGGGATCGTCGGCCTGGCTCCTAAAGAGCCGGACACCGTTTGACTCGGAAAGAGCGGGACTGTGCAAGGCTCTGAAAATTGCAAGGCCTCGGAGAGTACCACGTCGAGCCTCGGAGTGCCTCGTGGGGCAAATAAGGAGCGTTTCCCTGAGCGCTGGGAGGCTTTGAGCACCAGTGAGGGCTCAAGGGGCGGCGCGGGAGCGTCTCGGGAGCGCTCGGGAGGCTCGGAGCACCACGGGGGGGCTCGGAAGGCCTCGAAAGCAGAGGTCCGAAAGGGGCCTGAATGGCGGGACCTCGAAAGGACTTAGAGGGGAAGCCGAAGCGGCCTAGGAGAGGAAGAGAGAAGCGGGAGGAGCGTGTAAATGAGGAGGGGGAACCTCTATTTATGATGCCGAGTGCCGTATTAGGTGCAAGAGAGAGGTTCGTACGACCTCCCCTCGGTAATCCAAGGTATTTTTTGGTTTTCCTCGATTTGAGGGAATTCAGTGATGATGGAGGAATATTTGCAATTATGGTGTCCCCGAGCAATAAGGTCCGTACGGACCATCTTGCATGCGAAGAGGTAAAATTAACGGACCAACTACTGTATCGACCATCTTGCATGCAAAGAGGTCCGGCATTTCCATCAACTCGGCAGTGGGAGTAATCATTTTCCCAGGATTGAGGGAATATTGTGGACTTTAAAGAGATCTCGCAGTAATTATGACAACAAAGAGGTCCGTACGGACCAATATTGCTTTTCCACTTCAATTTCTGAAAATTCCCGAAAGGTCCTTTATCCCTTTATCCTGCAGTTGCTCCTCCCCTTGGCTCGGCCGGGGGTTTAGAGAGGTTTTGAGGGATCCTTTTTATCCCCGAAAGGCTTCACTTGGTTTGGTAGGGGTTTAGAGGGTTTGAGTGAGAGGGTCGTCGAGGGCTCGCGAGACTGCGTTGATGAAGCCCGCACGGTGCTTCCCGTGTTTGAAAGTGGTGCGATCCAAGATTGCACTCCATAGGCCCTCGACGACGTCACTTATGAAAGAAGTGGGGTCGCCGATAAGATAAGGGTCCTAATCTGGATCGCGTGTGAGTACTTACGAAGCCCCTCGGCTTGTCACTTACAGAGAAAGTGGGGTGGCCAGATGGAATAGGGTCTGTCTGGATCGCGTGCGGGGAGAGGAAGTGGCCAGGTGGAGGTGAGGGCGGTGGTGTCCTTTGTGTGACCGCATAGGTCGGTGAATTTCAGACCGTGGAGGTGAGGACGCGGTGTGTCCTTTTCGTGACCGCATAGGTCGCAGCCGACCCGTGATAGGATTTTCACGTATCCTCGGCGGGAATCAAGCCCGGTCAGAACGTATCACTGGCGGGAATCAAGCACGGTAAATGGATCGGGTGTGGGGTGAGTGTTTTGTGAATGCGGGCGTAAGGTAGTGATCCACGAGTGTCGTGTGGCCGAGGTCGGTGGCGGCGTGGTGCCCGGGCGTCGCAGACCGCCGAGGCCGCGGCAAGGACGTGGTGGTGTCCCGGGTGGGTGGCCCGCATAGGTCGAGCCGGATGGACCCCAACTGTGGGATAGGATTCCTACACGGTATCCCCGGCGAGGAATCAAGCCTGGTCGTAGTTCGTAGAAGTCGCGACTTGTGAGTGCGTGGTGTGTGCCCCGAAGTGTCAAGTGACCGCCGAGGTCAATGTGTGAGGACGCGTGGTGGTGTCCCGGGATGGAAAATTTTTCACGATTTTCCTAATCGGGTGGTTTAAGGCCTTAGGGTGAGGATAAGTCCAGTCGTGGGATAGCCGCAGGACTTGAATCGTCTTCTCGATGGCGGTTGGTGCCACGCCGGAGGACTTTGAATCGTCTTCCGGCGGCGGTTGGTGTCACTGAGGAATTTGAGATCGATCTTCTGGCCCGGTTGGTGCCACGCCGGGAGACTTTCAATCGAATCGTCTTCGGCGGCGGTCATGCCACGCCGGTTCAGGACTTTGAATCGTCGGGCGGCGGTTGGTGCCACTGAGGACTTTGAATCGCGTCGGCGGCGGTTGATGTAATGCGCGAGACTTTGAATCGTCTTCTAGCCGATAGCTGATGTAATGCGCGAGACTTTGAATCGTCTTCTAGCCGCAGCTGGTGCCACGCCGGAGGTCTTCGCAATCGTCTTCGGCGGCGGCCGATGTAATGCGTGAGGACTTTGAATCGTCTTCTAGCCGCGCTGATGTAATGCGCGAGACTTTGAATCGTCTTCTAGCATAGCTGATGTAATGCTTGCTGAGACTTTGAGATCGTCTTCTCTAGCCGCAGCTTGATTGATGTAATGCGCGACTTTGGACTGAATCTGCCTTCAGCTTGCTGATTGTAATGTAATACGCGAGGACTTTGAATCGTCTTCTAGCCGCAGCTGGTGCCACAGAGCTCGGAGGTTTCAATTGTCTTCCCGCGCGGCTGATGTAATGCTGTGCGCGAGAGACTTTGAATCGTCTTGCTAGCCGTTAGCTTGATGTAATGCGCGAGGACTTTGAATCGTCTTCTAGCCGCAGCTTGATGTGAATGCGCGAGGACTTTCAAATCTTCGTCTTCTAGTGCATTGGTGCCAATGAGGTCTTTGAATCGCTCTCCCGGCGGCGGCCGATGTAATGCGTGAGGACTTTGAATCGTCTTTCTAGCCGTTAGCCGATGTAATGCCGCGAGGACTTTGAATCGATCTTCTATAGCCGCAGCGCTGATGTAATGCGCGAACTGGAGACTTTGAATCCGTCTTCTAGCCGCAGCTTGATGCTTAATGACGCGAGGACTTTGAATCGTCTTTCTAGCCGCAGCTTGATGTAATGCGCGAGGACTTTGAATCGTCTTCTAGCCGTTAGCTTGTAATGCGCGAGGACTTTGAATCGTCTTCTAGCCGCAGCTTGATGCGCGAGAGACTTTGAATCGTCTTCTAGCCGCAGCTTGATGTTATGCGCGAGGACTTTGAATCGTCTTCTAGCCGCATTTGTGGAGGCATGGCTACCTTGTGCTTCGAGAGGCGTAGATGCCTTTGTGTTTTTGCAATGTCGAGTAGAAGGTTGGACTTACGATGACCGCCTGCTTGCGTTGTGCCGTTGAAGTGGGCAGGATGACGGCCGGTGATTGCTTCACCATTTGGCATTTTGGAGGCGCTTCGTGCCTGGGACTTGTACTCGGAGGTGTCGGCTCCTTCTTGTGCTTGTTTTGCCGTTGAGTGGGCAAGGATGATGGTCGGTGGCTGGGATATGCGCCTTGTATGACTTCCCTTTCGACTTGTCGGGAGGAGCTCGGGCTTACTTTGATGGCCGGTGCTTGCGCCACAGCCGTTGAAGTGGGCGAGATTCGGTCTTACATCGACCGCCGGTGCTTGAATTGTCGGGGATGCGTGACCGTAGGGCCCTTTTCTCGTTGGGAAGATGACTCTGACCTCTTTGAGGCCAAGGGCCGAGTTGTCGTTGAGCGTTTGCCGGAGGCGTCTTGTGCCTTGATATTCGCGGCCGGGAGGTGTTGGCTCCTTCTTGAATTGCCGTTGGGCGAGGACCGGTCTTACGCTGATCACGGATTGGAATTGCCGCTTGAGCGCTTGGGAGGCGTCTTGTGCCTTGGATATTCATGTCGGGAGGTGCTGGCTCCTTTCTTGAATTGCCGCTGGAGCGTTTTTTTTTTTTGGAGGCGTCTTGCGCCTTGATATTCGTGCTGGGAGGTGTTGGCTCCTTCTTGAATTGCCGTTGAGTGGGCGAGGACCGGTCTTACGCTGACGGCCGGGGATTGAATTGCCGTTGAAGTGGGCGAGGACCGGTCTTACGCTGATGGCCGGTGGTTGAATTGCCGTTGAAGTGGGCGAGGACCGGTCTTACGCTGATGGCCGGGGATTGAATTGAAGGGTTAGGGACCATTCTGCACTTGGATTTGCTGGAAAAGGCCTTAGGACGCCAGGGGCAAAGATTATAAGGGCAGTGAAAGTAATTTGGCCACCCCTTGCAAAGAGGTCCGTACGGACCAACCTCTGTCTGCAAAGAGGTCCGTACGGACCACTTTGGTTTTTTACAGCTTCCTGTGTTTTGACTGTGTTTAAATGCCGAGCCCTTCCCCATTCCTTCTTCTTCCGTGCGTGAACCAGAGAGAGAAAGAGAGAAAATCCTCCATTGTTAACCAAAATCAACAATTTTTGCTTGAATTGCTTGCCATGGCCGAAGGATCTCGAAGCGAGTCGTCGTCAACGCAGCCAAGAGGTGGTCGAGCAACGGATGGAGCTCCAAAGAAATTGGATTTCTGCTTCGTTCCATCTTTCGAAGAACCCGGATGTCTTGTATCCGAATCCGGAGGTGCACAATCGTCGCTCTATGAACGTCTGGGAGGTAAGAAATCTGCTCCGCTTTGATTCCCTCGTCAATTTTTGAATGCTAGAACTAGGTTTTAGTTTTTCGCATTTTTGGATTTTTGTTATTTTTTTATGCCTTTCGCGAAATTCTCGATGAATTGTTGAAAAATGGACATGTAAAAATTGTGGGTATGTGTATTTTGTGCAGAAATGTGTAGATTAGCTTTTATTTGTGAAAATAAAGTGCCTCTCTAATGAAATGCATGCTTTGGTGTTTTGTACCGTATGCTATTTATGTATGTACATTATGAGAAAAATTATCGTGTAGTGATAATTTTTGTGAAAAGATGTGACATGTGCCGTGTTTTGTGACGGGTTTTGTCTGAAAGTGTGTGCCGTGTAGGGACGGATTTTTTTTTTTTTGAAAAATGTGTTATGCATATGTGTCGTGCCGTGTGTGCCATGTTTTTGGGTGACGGACTTTGTGGGGAAAATATGTGCAATATGTGCCGTGTTTTTGTGACGGGTTACATGTGCCTTTGCCGTGTTGGGACGGACTTTTTGAAAATGTGTCGTGTAGGGTTTAATCCTCTTTTGAGAAAATGTGTACATGTGTGCCGTGTTTTGTGACTGATCGCATGGGAAAAATTATATGTATAATGTATGTGAAAATTATGTGCAATATGTGCCGTGTTTTTGTGACGGGTTATATGTGAAAAATATGTGCAATGTGTGCCGTGTTTTGTGACGGGTTATATGTGCCTTTATATTAAGTACTGTGATTGACGTACCTTTGCTGTGTTTACCTGCAGGATGCGGGGCTTATGGCCGGGAAGGCCAAGAGGATGAAGACTCGGGATCGCTCGAGGCCGTTGTTGAGCCGTGGGCAATGATGCCCGATATTTCCGTGGACGGTAGGCCGAGTCCCGTGAGGCCGGTCTACGCTTCGGCCCGGGGGTGTTCAAGCCGAGAACCCCGGCCGGAGTTTCGACACGAGGAAGAACAAGAGCGTCTTCCTTGGCCTTTCTCGAGTGGGATACCACCCACACCTTCCATCTCGAGCCGGGAGAGGTGACGGTGACGCCGACCGACTTTGCCGCGATCACCGGCTTTCCTTCAAAGGAGGGCCGGTGCGGTGGAGGGATATGATCTCCGATGTGGTGCCGACCGAGCCGCCGGGCTTTGAGCCTCGTCCTCGCAGGGCCTCGGGCATGTCAGTATAGCGACGTGGAGCCGAAGATCACGGCCGCATTGGGGCCTACATCCGGGTACCGGCCAGTGACGGCGGAGCAGCTGGGCGCGCTCCTTTTTGGGTATGCACCGTCCGAGACTTTGTTCTCGAACCACGCGACCGCGGCTCCCTTTGCTCGTTGGAGAGCTTGATTGACCTCGGATAGGGTCTCGTGATATTGCTTGGGGCGAGGCAGCTTGGCCGAGCTCTACTTCTCCTTGGACCGGCTTTAGCTGGGCGCGGCGCCTGCATTCGGGCTTTTTTGACTTTGCTCCGAGGTATGAGTTTATTGCCGTTTTTGATTTAGCAACTTGTCTTTTCTCCGTTTTCTTTGCACCGAGCCTTCTCGTTTTTGTCACAGTGTGGTTTTATGAGGTTTTCCAAAGGCTTCCCGTGGGATAGAGATCCCGGGCCGCTGCCGCGACCTCGCTATGCGGGCCGGGCTCGTACGGCGAGGAAGAGGAGGACCAAGCAGGGGGAAGCTCACCATCGCCTACGGGATGTGCAGGAGCCGCCTGGAGAGGGGTAGCCCTGAGGGGTTCGTCTTGTTCCCGTGGGCTCTGGTGATGAGGGGGATGAGTTTGAGGGGGCTCCCCGAGGCGACAAACGCTGGCGAAGATGCCGCGGGGCTCGACTTGTGATGTCATGTATCCGGGAGAGCGGGTCTTCCTCGGGCAAAGATGGCCCCGGTGTGCTTCCCGTGCTCCGAGGGACCCTCCCTTTGGGATGCTTGATTCCCGGACATGGACGTGCTCGATTTCGAGAGGTACCTTGGCGGTGTCGGCGCCGAGGAGTTCATTTTGTATGGAGAGGAGTACGGGGCCTTCGTGAGGAGGAAGCCGAGGACGCCGCAGTGCACCGGCGCGGAGAGAGAGGCCGGCCCGCAGCTCCCCTGCAGGTTCCGATGCCGGACCGGATTTCACGTATGTCCGGGGGACGGATCGAGGAGGAGGGTGTCTCGTACTGCCCGGAGCAGCTCCCGCCGCATACAGAGTGGACCCCGATAGATCGGTGAGTGTGCCGACTCTTTTCCATCTTGGCATCTTTTCTCGTATTTTTCTTTTTGTTGTTGAGTATAACCGTATTGCCGAGCGTTTCCTTGGCCGCTTGTTGGTGCAGTCCCGGGAGAGCCTATGATATGCCGACTCGCTGTTACGTGGCGACGAGGTCGTTTGCGAAGAAGATGGCTTCAAGATATCTTGCCGGTTCGCGACGCGTGCCGGCGTACGAGCCTATGCCTTCGAGGCACTCTCAGACGTTCCTCCGCCTAGAGCCGAGCCGGAGCCGCAGCAGAGGGACCTTTGAGGGGGCGGCATGCATGGATGCCGGACGTCTTCGGAGCCGCAGGCCTTCGAGGGAGCAGCCCTTTTATCAGTTCATACCTCCGCATGGCGCACATGGTGAGGGTTCCTCAGAGCCTTCTTTCTTTGATCCTTTCGCCGGATTTGATCCTTCAGAGTACTTTTCGTGGGAGCCTCAGGCAGGTGCTCGGTATTCTGACAACGAGGATGTGACGGGCGAGTTCGCTGGGATGCCCGACTTTTCTTTGGAGGACCTTGGCGAGGATGATGATGCTGAGGAGTCTCGATTAGTATTCATTTGCTTTCCCTCTTTTCATATCCCTCTTTTTTTTGTTTAGCAACGTACATTTGATGGGTACCGTAATAAAACACATGTATTTGCATGGCAAACAAAGATTTTATTTTAAGATGTAATGTCATTTTTGTGATTCCCGGAATTGTCCTAGAAATTGTTGCTATTATTATTTTTTATTTTGTGCATGCCACGTGAGCCGAGAGTGTGTTTGTGGGTAGTGTTTGTTTGCTGGGAATGGCTTTGGCCGTTGTTTGGGCGCTTTGGAGCAAGGTTTTGCCGAGGACAAGCTGGCTTTTGTACCGTTTGCCGGGGAAATGGGTTCTTTGCAAGGAGGTCCGTACGGACATACTTAGCATGCAAAGAGGTCCGTACGGACCAACCTTGCTTTTGGGAAGGACATAAATGCTTTCCAAAGTGTCCGGTTCTTCCTCATTTCCCCATTTGCACCATTTTCGAGCTTTCTTCCCCATTTTCTCTAGGAACCTCCATTTTTGCCATGGATTCTTCGTACGTCCCTAGAATTTTGCCGAGGCTTTCGCAGGAGAGGCAAGCACACTTCCTGAGCAGCTTGAAAACGTGGATGCGGCGCCGTATGAGGCATCGTAGACGGGCTTTCGAGGTAAGGTTTCGTCTTTGCTCTGGTTTGGTCTTTTAAGGAGTTGGTTCCCGATTGGGATTTGTTGCGGGCCGCCGCGGTTCTGGGATGTTAGGAGGCACGTGTATCGTTTCTCCTACAATGAAATGGTGCCCACTTTTGAGGATTTTCGGCTTTGATTGGAGGACCGGAGGTGGAGGCCATCTCGCTTCCTTTGATTGGTGGTGCCGCCGTGAGCGTGAAGCTTGCGCACTTTCTTCGTACTTCGTTGGAAGAAGTGCAGTGGCATGATCCTTGATTCGGGTCATATCGACATTTCGAGCCGCCTGAGCGGTTCATGGCCGATGATGAGAGTGACGTCTCTTGGGATGTATTTGCCTTGTGCGTGATGGCGACGCTTTTTCATGGGCCGGGCCTCCCTTGGCATTTGTGGATGGCGCTTTGCTAGATGTGGTAGGGCACCGCAGAGCCGGAGAGGATATTGTCCCGTTGGTGCCGGGGGAGACTCTTCATGGTATCGACCGTCCGGCGACCGGGGATCGTTTTATGAGAGGGGAAGCCCCGCTTTGCTCACCTTGTGGCTGCGAGAGAGACTTCAGCCATGCCCGAGGCTCCGACGTCGTTTAGCCCGTGGTCATTTGCTCGCCGACCTCTTGTGTTGGATATGGATCATCCGCCCGGGAGAGATGGATGGCACAGCCTTGGTACGCATCGATCCGCCGGTGGGTTCCGCACCGGAGGATTGAGACCAGGAGGATCTTGCAGGAAGGGTCCTACGTTGTCGGAGTTCCAGGTTTGTCTTGGTCCTCCTTCTATATTCCGTTGCTTGTTTCCCGGCAGCTTGGGATGAAGCAGAGCCTTTGTTGGGCCGGGATGACCTTGCTACCGCGGAGGTAGTTCCTCTTTGTATGGCAATCTTCCAGTGCCTTCTTTGTATTTTCTCGAGGGTATGGAAGTATTCCGCTTCCCTCCCGTGGTACTCCTTAGACGCCTGGAGAGCGTCGTGTTGACGACTCGCATCCGGCCCGGTATGAGCAACAGTGTTGGGCAGTCCCAAGTGGTCTCTGGGAGAGCGTGCGTGTAGCGATTCTCGGGACCCGTTGCCGTAGTAGCTATTGCCTTAGGAGTTCCGAAGCTCGGTCCGACCCTTCGATGTGACGGGAGACACTTTGTTTGACTACGAGACTAGAGTTGACCGACCGACAGTGGAGAGGTCCTCTTTTACGTACTCGCAGTGGAGGAGATCCGAGCCGAAGCACGGGCGAATGAAGCCCCGAGAGCTACCGGATTGTTTGACTCTACTGGGAGGACCCCCGATCTCTGACCGAGAGACGCAGAGTTGGTTCACGTGAAGCGAAAGAAGACTCGCCGGGACGAGGGAAGAAAGGAAAGAATGGCGAGGGGACAAGCGCAGATGGCGCGGAATGACCTCCTAGGTATCCATTCATTGCATTGCAAACACATTATTAGTTAAATGTATTAAGTCGTTTTTTAGCATGTTGTGAACTTGAGAGTAGACCGTGCTTGAACTCATCAAGAAATGTTGTAACCAAGTTAGTGATTTGTGATTTACTTTAAAGCTTTGTCGAGACGCAAGATCTCTTGTTTGCCTTTGCTTCGTTGTGCACTTTGTCGGCGTCCATCTGACTTTTCTCTGCTGCATTCGCGGACCGAAGCGCCTGGGCCCCGACGGCAATCCCTTTTGCCGAGGCTTTGTGCTTGGCCGAGAGGTTGAATGCTCCTTGACAAGTCGTTTTGACGGTCTTTTCGTAGCTTCCTTGCCTCTTGTTGGCGTCGGGCTCTTGACCTCTTTTTGCAGCCTTCGCTTGAGCTTCTTTTATTTTTGTGAGCCCTTGCTCGAGCTCTTTTTTTTTTTTTTTTTTTTTTGTGAGCCCTTGCTCGAGCTCTTTTTTTTTTTTTTTTTTTTTTTTTTTTGAAGCGCGTGAGGGCGAAGACAAGCCCCCGGCTTGGAAGCATACATGAGCCGCCGCTTGATGCCGAGCGACCCTCGGATGTCCTTTGATGTTGCCGCCGTCGTTTGACTTGGTCAAGGTGATCACTGGGCGTGTTCTTGAAAAGTGCGTAGCTTGATGGAGGTCTTGATTGACATTCAAACTTTTGACTTTTTGTGTATTTTTAGACCGGACCAATTAAGGTTGCCTACGTCTCCTGACTAGAGGGCCAGTGTCCGCGTAGTTCGACACTACATGGAGTGCCAAGAGATGCACAGCTTGTTCTTCTTCGTGCGAAGTATCTCGCGGTTTGCTTCCGCTGACCGGATTCATGAAGGGATTGCCGTCTAGGTCTCGCCTTCATGGCGCCTCCGGAGAAGATCTTTGAACCACGAAAGGGCCGATCCATGTGGGTTCCCATTTTCCCAGCTGGTTGGTTCGAGTGGGAGGCTTTTCTTTCGAGTACAAGGTCACCTTCCCCGATGTCTCGGGATTTGACTTTCTTGTCGAAAGCTCTAGCCATCCCGCTTTGATAGGCTCCTGACGTGTTCCATGGCCTTTAGTCGTCGCCGTCTAGCAGAGCCAATTCGTCATGTCGGCTTCGAGCCATTCGACTTCGTTGATGTCATTTTCCAAAGAAGACTCTGAGTGAGGGAATTTCCACTCGATGGGAAGGATCGCTTCCATCCCGTATGTCGTGGCAAATGGGGTTTCTCCCGTGGTCAGTTTCGACTGATGTGCGGTAGCCCCAAAGTGCAAAGTGCGGCTTTCTGGGCCAATCTCGTCCCTCGGGTGGTCATTTTTCTGATGATCCGTTCGAGGGTTTTGTTTGCCGCTTCCACGGCGCCGTTTGTTTGTGGCCGGTAGGGAGAAGATTTGTGGCGTGTGATCTTGAATTCAGCCGCCAGCCGTCGAATTCCCCTTCGAAGTGTGAACCATTGTCCGATATGACCTCATTTGGGATGCCGTATCGGCAGATGATGTTTTCCTTGAGGAAATGCGCGACCTTCTTGGAGGTGAGTACTCAGGACTCGGGCTTCGACCCATTCGTGAAGTAGTCGATGGCTACTAAGATGAACTCGTGACCGTTGCCGCCCGGCGGAGCGATTTTCCCGATGACGTCAATTCCTGGCAAAGGGCCAAGGTGTAGTCATGCAAGAGATCGTGGGGCGAGGTAGATGATTGAGGTTGGAGAACCGCTGGCACTTGTCGCAGCCTTTCGGACAAAGTGGATGCAATCCGCTCCATGGAGATCCAAGAGTAGCCCATCCTCGAGAATGATTTGCATCGTGGCTCGGGCGTTCATGTGGGGACCGCAAGCCCCATTGTGGACTTTCGTTCATGAACTTGCTTGCTTCTTCTTGGCCGACGCAGCGTAGGAGCGGCCCGTGGTAGCGTTTCTTGTATAGCATGTCCCCGAGGATGACGAAGTGAGAGGCAAGGCGTTTTAGGGCCATGATGCTCTTGGTTTTGACCCCTTCGTGTGTGGGTCTTCCTTGTTCATGAAGGTGGTTTCCGTTCTTGAGGTATTGGAAGATCCGGTTATACCATGGCTCATTGACGGGCTTAGGTTCCTGGGTTCGATCTCACAATGAGGGCGTGAATTTCCCTTTCGTCCACTTTTGAAGGGCGGTTTGATTGCTTTTCCTTCGTGGATTTCCACAAGGGAAGCCAAGGTGGCTAAGGCATCCGCAAACCCGTTTCGGTCTTGGCAAGTAATGGAAGGTGACCTCTTCGAATTGTGTGATGAGGTCCTCCATGCAGCATGGTATTTTTGCAAGCTCGGGTCTATGGTTTTCCACTTGTTGGAGACTTGGTTGATGATCAAGGCCGAGTCCCCATAAACTTCGAGTTTCGGACATTCCTCTCGAGTGCGGCTTGTAGTCCGGCGCAAGCAGCTTCATATTCGGCGGCATTGTTGGTTACCTCGAAATTGAGCTTTATAGCAATTGGGGTGTGCTCGTCCTTGGGATCCACCAAGAGCATACCGATGCCGTTTCCTTTTTGTTAAATGCTCCGTCGAAGAACCGGTTGCCATCGATTTTCGCTTTCGATTGTGAAAGATTCCCTCGTCGGAAATTGTGGTTCGGGGCCTCGAGCCTCGTCGGTTGGGAAATCGGCCGGTTGTTCACCCATGGCCCGTCCCTTGATTGACTTTTGGTTTACGTACTTGATGTCAAATTCCGCTAGGAAGAAAGACCATTTGGCGAGCCTCATTGACGAGAGATGGTTTGTCGAAGAGGTACTTGACCTGGGTCCATTTTGGAAACCAAGTGTGCGTGTGCGATCGCATGTAGTGCCGTAGTTTCCCGACAACCCATACCGTAGCCGCGCGGAGTTTTCTCGAGGGCCGAGTAATTGAGTTCGCCGCCTTGAAACTTTCGATCGACGAAGTAGATGGCGTTTTCGACCCGTGACTCCCTCTTTTCTTGACAGAGCATGGCTCCAACCTGCTGCGGTGTCGGCCACGCTTAGGTATAGCAAACAGTGGCTTTTCCTCGTGGGGAGGACGAGAGAATCGGAGGACTCACAAGGTATGCTTTTATTTTTTCAAAGGCATCTTGGCATTCGAGTTCCATTCGATGTCGGCGTTCTTCTTCATCGGTTGAAAGATTGGCTCGCATATAGAGGTCAATTGGTTGGCGAAGCGGCCGATATATTGCGGGCGGCCCATGAAGCTTTTCACCTCTCGTCCGAGTTTGCGGTGGTCTCATTTCGATGATAGCTTTGATCTTTTGAGGATCCACCTCGATGCCTCTCTGGTGACCATGTATCCCAAAACCTTGCCTCGGTAACCCCGAATGTGCATTTGGCGGAGTTAAGCCTCATTGAGTGTTTCGGAGGCGATTGAAGAATTTTCTCGGGTGCGCGAGGTGTTGTCCGTCTGATCCCTTTGAGTGAGCGATCATGTCATCGACGTACACTTCGATCTCTTTGTGGATCATATCGTGGAAGAGGGCGGTTCTTTGCCCGTTGGTAGGTAGCCCGGCGTTCTTTAGTCCGAGCGGCATTGCGTGTGCGGTAGGTTCCCCGGGAGTTGTGAAAATTTTTTTCTTGGTCTTCTTCGGCCATCTTGATCGATTGTAGCGGCAAAACCGTCCACGAAGGACTTGACTTCGAAATTAGGTGTAGTGTCTACAAACATGTCGATGTTGGGTAGTGGAAAATCGTCCTTGGGACTTGCTTTGTTGAGATCTCGGAAGTCACGCAACGGCGTACTTTTCCATTGGCCTTGGTGACCAGTGACGATATTGGAGAGCCATGTGGGGTACTCGATCACCACTGATGAAGCCGACGCGGAGCATTTTTCGATCTCCTCTTTGACTTGTAAAGACCATTACGGCTTGATTCGGCGTAGCTTTTGCTTGATGGGCTTAGCCTCGGGATTGAGGATCCGGTGCTCTACAATGTTAGGATCTAATCCGGGCATGTCTCGGTAAGACCAAGCGAACACATCCACGAACTCTTTGAGCGGTGCGATCAATGCGTCTTGCTCTGTGCCGGTGAAGAAACTTCCGATTTGCGTCTCTTTTGGCTCTTCGGCGGTTCCCAAATTCACTTTGGTTAAAACCTCCTCGGCGGACTTGGGCCCGGTTTTCTCTCGTTTGACAACATGCTTAAAGATGTGCTTAATGTATTGTTCGTTTAATGTGTACGCTTCTTTATCAAGTGAATCGTTATTAGCTTGTTTGTGTGTTAGTTAATTTATCGGTTGTTAAAGATGCAATGAGAAGGATACTCGGAAAGATCGAAGCATTCATTAAGAGCATACGGGAATACATTATTGGCAATGAGTTCGTAATCTTACGGCGTGAGGCCATCGGATGACTCGAGAGACTCAAATTCAAAGCTAATGGACTCGGGATGAGTTTTGACACTAGACTCTAGGACTCGAGGGTCGAGACCAAGTTGTTCGATCATGTCCTTTTCTTTGGCGGTAGAGTCAGGAGAATGTGGCCCGGTTATTGAGTGGCAATGAGCTTGATAGGAGATGGGGCTTGAAAGGCTTTATGTAACCGTTCCCGATCATTGCTATCACGAGTTATCGAAACAAAATCGATTAGATCCGGCATCTCGATTTCTTCTTTGAAGAAGCGAGGTGGAGCGGTGGCTCGTCCCCGAGAAGCATCGTCTGCGGAGTCTCTTGCTTTTGTCTTGGGCATTACTAGCTCGAATGCGGACTCGTCCCGCTTGTTGAGGGCGGGGGTGTTGGCGAGAGAGTTTTCGAGTTCTTCCGCCATGAGGGAGTTTTCGAACCAAAATTCATTGTGAATAGTGGTGGTTGTGGATCCGGCCGAGGGCGGTGTGTCGAGGAATGCTCTTCGGACGGGATTTGGCTTGAGGCCTCTGAATCTTGCCGGAGTTCTGCTGGAGCTTGTCCATGGTTGTCGGCCGGCTTTGTTTGGCGGCGATCGGCTCTGTTCCCTTTTACGGATCTTCTTCCAAGTTGCGGCCTTCCTTGTGAAGTACTTGGTCATGTCGAAGGCTGTAAGGGCGAAGATCGGAGATTGCGTGGAAGCCTCTTTTTGTTATACGTGGAGCGTTTTCGTGCGGCTCGCTTGTCCTCCGCAATGTGTTCGGGAGTAGGAGAGTATCCCGGGCCGTGCGGGGTATTGTTCTTTGATATTGATGATACGGTTGAGTGCCACGATGGCGTTTTCCCAAGCCGAGCCCCAGGGATGTAGTTCATGTGCTTCATCATTTTCATCGGGGAGGGATCTTGTCCCAAATCAAAGGCGAGTCTATGTGGCACACTTGGGCCTTTGGGCTTTCGATGGTGAACCTGTTAGCATCATGCCATCATCGTCGGGTTTGATTTCTAAGACCGGGACGCCGTTTGTTTCGGTCCTTTCGTTGACTATGCTATCATAGTAGATGATGGTAAGATCCGTTCCTTGGACGAACTTTACGCGCGATGAAGAGTGGATGCCACCCCATTGATGCGGTGTAGCAGGCGTCCCAAAATGGCGGTGAATGTGATTGGGATGTTGATGACTTGGAAATACAGTCGGGACCATTTGTTTTCCAAACCACGGGTTCAAGGTGGCTATTCCCAGGCGGGCGGGATGTTGAGTCGTATGCCTTGATTGCACAGTCGAGGGTTTTAGATCGGTTGCTTTGATCCCTAGCAAATCCATCATTTTGGGTGGAAGGACGTTCATGGATGATCCCCATCTACCAACACTCGAGGAGACGGCGCTCGTCCGGTTGAGCTGTTATGTAGAGAGGCTCGTTGTGGTCGGCCCAATTTTGGAAGATCGAGCTGTGAAGGTGATGATATTGCTTTGTAATTGACGTTGCCAATCATACGGCTGCTTCATCAGGTGTCCTTTGTGATGGGAACCATAGTGCAGGCCGGGCTTTCTTCCAACTTGAGCTTGTGCGGGTAAGATGAAGTGAGTAAGGACCGAGTGAGATGTTAGCTTTGAGTGCGCTTGAGTGTGTCAAGACGGGATCTTGACCTTTGGGTCCAAGGTTTTAGCTTCTTTGGCGTAGGGCCCCTTTTCAATTCGTGGCTCGGGTATGGGCGGCCTTTTGTACGTCCGTGGAGGATTCAGCTTGGAATTTGGCCAGGAACGTGTCGGAACATTCACCTCTGGACTTATGGTTTTGCTTGTCTCTCCCGTTTACGTAGTGGGAGGAGCACGATTGGCGTAAGGCCGGGCTGCGCATTTCAATTCGTTCCCTGTCATGGCTTTCTTGAAGCATCAATAGTGGCTTTGAGATCTTCCCAAGACGGGGTTGGATTATGCGGACCTTCGGGCCTTCGGTGGCGGTGCGGCTTCGTCCCGGTGATCATGGAGCAAACATTGCCGTGGCCTTGTGCGAGAACTAGGCTGGGGAGATTTCTTGGAGTAGATGACATAGTAGTCAAACTTTCTGAGGGTTCTCCAAGGGTTCCGGCGTGGGATCACCGGATTCATTACCTCTTTTGATTTTTGTTGAGAAGATATCTTCTTCTTTCGTCGAGGGCGGCCCTCGTCCATTGCATCTGGAATTCCATTTCCGGACAAGCACTTTGTCGCGAGGCGTCCCACAGATGTGTTCGTTGTTCGGCGGTGGTAGGGACCTCGAGGAGGCTGGATGGGCGGGCTTTCCTTTGGAAGGTCTTGTGGTCTTACGTCATGCTTGCATGGCTCGTACGAGGGTAACGGGTTGACTTCACGGGAGACAATGAGAGACGTTAGAGGTGTAGGAGCGGATCATGGCTTGGGAAGCCCCGAGGTAGTTGGGTGGCTAAGGTTCGAAGTGGTGCATGGCACCTTCGATCGAGATTGTTGCTCACCTTGACGTTTCTCAATAGCTGAGGACACTGCCAAAACTTCTTCCGAGTGTTGGGAAATTTCTTGGGGGTAAGGTCCCGTTCTCATCGTTGTTATCCACTGACTTGGCCATGGGGAATGTGTGGGTGTCTGGTGACGAGAGGTGGGTAGGACCTTCTTTGTTTTGACTTGGGAGACGGGTTCCCGGGTACTCTCGACCACTCTCTGTTAGGCTGGGAGGGTGATGGGCAAGGTTTAGACACGGGAATGGCCTAACGGGATAAAGGGGAAAGCTCACGTGGCATGCGGTTTCCGTTTCTTTTATTTTTGATTTTTTTTTTTTGTTGTTTTAATTTACTTAAAACAGTATTTTCTCGAGAATCCTAGGTAGGTTGGAAAAGATTGCTCTTCTTTTCGCAACTATGCTAGATCTGGGTCGATGGAACCATACGTGCGGCTATAAGCCCCTCGTTTTGCACACAGTATTTCGACATCCCGGGGTGGACGGCCCGGGCGAGGTCCTATAGGGCAAGCGGTTTCCACCGGCCTAAAGAAAAATCGAACCTAAGGACCGAGCTTTGTCATGTTCGTTTTGATGCGTTAGCCATGTGAATAGTGAACCGAGCACGCCCACTGAGTCAAGATCGGGTCAAGAGTTCGGCATGACCTCTCTTTACCTTGCTTACGCAAAGGGATCTGTGACATTAGGCGTTGGCTGGGTCATGTTGTCATGGGCGACGTATCAAGGCGTGATGACATGGTGTCATGTGAGCATGGATGTATATCGGGACGGAACATCGTGCAGGTGTAGCCGGAAATCAAGATCGAGGTCAAGATTTTAGCATGACCTTTCATCGCCTTGCTTGCGAGGAGTCTTGAATTCCGAGCCTTGACTCGAAAAATGGCCGGCATAGTATATGTATCCAGCTGTATGACACGGGTAGGTAAAACCAACCGAGTACGGACGAGTGTGACTCGAGACTCAAACGTGCGGGGTTGGCGCTTGGCTAGGATGGGATGTTTGGAATGATCCGTGCGCGTCCAAGAGGCCTAGGAAGACCTAACGGTGCAAGCGAGACCACTCCGGGTTGAGGGTTGTAGTGTGCGGTGTATCAGCGGCGGTGCGCGTAGCGTGCGGTGTAGCAGAGCGGCCGGTGTGAGTAGAGTGCGGTGTAACCGAGGCGGCGGTGCGCGTAGTGTGCGGTCTCTAAAATTCTTTTACGAGTAAAACAGAAGTTTTTGAAGAATTTTAAATGGATGCGCGGATGTATATTGATGCATTTTTTTTGTATTTTTATTTTTTTGTAAAATAAAAACGAAGCACGTGCACACACACACAGCCTTGATTAAAGGAAGGGGTAAAATGAAAGTTTGACCCTCATCATCGTTTTAAAAATCTTTTGTTTTGTTTAAAAGTTTTAAAACAAAATTGTCCCAGCGGAGTCGCCAGCGAAATAGCCGGATCAGAAAGGCCTCGCGGCCCAGGCATCGGCAATCTTTCGGCGTTGGAGCGGTTTTCGTTCGCCGCTTTGCTTTCGCATTTTGTAGAGTCGCCGCGCCGTTTTTTATTAAGCCAGAAAACATTGAAAAAGGGCATCGAGTTTAAAGATAATTTTAAAGCTGTTTTTTGTGTGATGAGATTTTGAGTTCGGAGGTCGAGATGACTCGGGAAGAGAATATTAGAATATTAGAGCTCACCAGAGTAGCCTCGTAAAAGCGAGTCTTTCGGATACCCTAATATCCTTTAAATGTTGTGTGTGTGTGTGTGTGCTTTTAAAAATGCATCTTTGTATTGGATGTCTACATTGTATGCTATGTATGAAAATGTATTGAAATAGTAATGGAAGGAAGCCTTACCAATGTTGGTTGCGTCTGTCTTCGGTGGGAATGGTGTTTGAGGTCGGAGTAGCGTTCGGTACGGATCGGGATTGCTTCGGGGAGGGGCCGGTTGTCTGCGGACGGAGTTTTGGCGTGAGTTGATGTTGCGAGGCTGCGTTCGGGCGAGAGGTTCGGCGTGCGTGGGGATCGTCGGGATCACTCCCGGGCGAGAGGTTCGGCGTGCGTTGTGGTGGCGGGAGTCACTCGGGCGGAGTTTCGGCGTGGTTTTGGGATCGTCGGTTTGACTCGGAAAGAGCCGGGACACCGTGGAAAGACCGGGCGAGGCCTCGGAGTACCACGAGGGCCTCGGAGTACCTCGAGAGTGCCTCGGGGCAGCGGGAGCGTCTCAGGGAGCGCTCGGGGAGGCTTCGGAGCACCACGAGGGGGCTCGGAAGGCCTCGAAGGATCGAAAGGGGCCGGGAGTGCCTCGAAAGGACTTAGAGGAAGCCCGGAAGGCCTAGGGAGGAAGAGAGAAGTGGGAGGTGTGTGAAAATGAGGAGGGAGGGAGCCCTCTATTTATAGTGCCGAGATTTGGTGCAAGAGGTCCGTACGGACCTCCTGGTAATCCGAGTTTTTGGTTTTCCTCGATTTGAGGAATGCGTGATGATGGAGGAATATTTGCAATTATGGTGTCCCTGAGCAATAAGGTCCGTACGGACCATCTTGCATGCAAAGAGTCATTACGGACCAGGACTCTACTTGAGGGAGTAATCATTTTCCACAGGATTTGAGGAATATTGTGGACTTTAAGGAGATTCGGTAATTATGACAACAAAGAGGTCCGTACGGACCAATTGCTTTCAAATTTCTGAAAATTCCCGAAAGGTCCTTTTGTCCCTTTTTATCCCAGAAAGGCTCCTCCCTTGGTTTGGTTGGGGGGGGTTTAGAGAGGGTTTTGAGTGAGAGGGTCGTCAGGAAGCTGTGTTGATGAGTGCGGTGTTTCCCGTGTGTGTGAAAGAGGTGTGATCAGATTGGGGTACTTACAAGTGGTCTCGACAGCCTTTGGCGCACCTCTCAAAAGCCCGAAACCCAGCTCTTGAGAATACAGATAAAAGAGCCTTCAAAGGACATTCTTGGGCACGAGAGGCTTAGGAAGTAATGTGGTCACGTGCGGACTCTTTGTTATCATAATCTTGAGTCTAAAGTCGACGATAAATCCGGCATGTTACCCTCTTGCTTAGTTGATTAAAATCGTCCCGGACCTCTTCTGCATCAACAGTTTTATCATGCGGACCTTGTTGCCACGAGGAACATCATAATTGCGAGTCTCACCATCATCGTCAATTCCCTCCAAATCGAAGGAAAAACAAAAGTCTGGAGTTACCGGGAAGTCATGCGGACCTTCACACCAAATGCGGCATCTCCCCTCCTCACCACAGCTTCTCTCTTCCGGCGCCTGCCCCTCGGCACTCTAGCAGCACCTAGAGGCTCACCGTGTGCTCCGGCCTCCGGCGCAGCAGCTCAGCGCTCCGAGGCTGCCTGCAGCTCTCGGACCTCGTGCTACGAGGCCTGTCTTTCAGTCGACTCTTCCGGTCAAGCGCTCAAGCTGCTCTGCCACTTACTGCAGCCAGGCCTCACGCCAGGTGATCGCCGCCTCGTGCGGCTCACAGCTCACTGGCTATCAATTCCTGATCTGATCCATGAGTCAAGCGTCTCCGAAGCAATCAATGCCGAGCATACTCGACCTCAAGCACTATTCCCCTAGCGGAGACACAAACCAACATTGGTAAGCTCCTTCCATTACTATTTCAATGCATTTCCATACATGGCATACAATGTGAACATCGATACGGCATGCATTTTTAAAAGCACACGCACCTGACATTTAAAGGATATTAGGGGTATCCGAAAGACTCGTTTTACGAGGCGACTCGGGTGAGCTCTAATATTCTAATATTCTCTTCCCAGAGAGTCAATCGACCTCCCAGGCTCAAAATCTCATCACACAAAAAGTTTAAAATTATCTTTAAGCGATGCCCTTTTTCAATGTTTTGGGCTTAATCGGCGTGGCGACTCTACGGTGCTGAAAACAAAACGGCGAGACCCTCCCACGCGAAAGATGCCGGATGCCGGGCGCGAAACCATGTGCCTCTCGGATCCGGGTAATTTCAATTGGCGACTCAGTGAGATCGTTTTGTTTTAAAATATTTTTAAACAAAACAAAAATATTTTAAAAAGCAATGATGAGGAGTCAAACTTTCATTTTACCCCTTTCTTTAAGCGTTATGTGTGTGTGCACGTGCTTTACTTTTATTTTACAAAAAAAAAATAAAAATACAAAAAAATTGCATCAATATACATCGTGCATACATTTAAAATTCTTCAAAAACATGTTTTACTCGGAAAAAGAATTTTAGAGACCGCACACTACTCATATTTCTTGCCTCGGATACACGCCACGCTCTGACCCTCGGCCGGAGTGGTCTCGGTTGCGGTCCGTTTGGTCTTCCTAGGCCTCTCGGATGCGCACGGAATCATTCCAAACATCCCATCCCGGCAGCGTCAACCTGCTTAGCGTTTGAGTCTTGAGTCACACTCTGTCCGAGACTGGTTGGTTTTACCCAGATCCGTGTCATACGGCTGGATACATATACCATGACGGCCATTTTTGAGGTCAAGGCTCGGACTCAGATCCACTAGCAAGCAAGCGATGAAAAGGTCATGCTAAAATCTTGACACGATCTTGATTTCGAAGCTTCGAGCGATGTTCCGTCCGGATATACATCCATGCTCACGTGGCACCATGTCATGAAGCCTTTGATACGTCGGCCGTGACAATATGACCCGGCTGCCTAACGTCCGCGGAGTCACTAGCGCGAAGCGGGCAAAGAGAGGTCATGCCGAACTCTTGACACGATCTTGACTCGATATGGCCGGCTCGGTTCACTATTCACATGGCTAACGCATCAAAACGAACATGTGAGGCTCGGTCCTTAGGTTCGATTTTTCTTTTAGACAGTGGAAACCGCTTGCCCTATAGGACCCTCGCCCGGTACATCCCGGGATGTCGAAATACGGGTGCAAAACGAGGGGCTTATAGCGCATGGTCCGCGACGCCCGAGATCTAGCATAGTTGCGAAAAGAAGAGCAATCTTTTCCAACCTACAGGACTACGAGAAAACATCTTTTAAGTAAATTAAAACAACAAAATCATAAATAAGAGAAACGGAAACCGCATGCCACGTGAGCTTTCCCCCTTTTATCCCGTGAGGCCATTCACGTGTCTAAACCTTGCCCCGTCACCCCCTCGGCAGGCGAACCGAGAGTGGTTGAGAATACACTGGAAGCCGCCTTTTCGGTATCGAGGTCACAAGGTCCGATAGCCCTTCCGGTTCAGCGGTGCACCGTCCGCTACTCTCCATGAGCGGGATCAACGAGATAACGGTGAGGGAAAGCGGAACCCCGCCACTAAGGAACCTCCGGACAATGGAGGAGGTGTTGCGAGCCTTCGAAACCATCAAGAAGCGCCAAGAAGAACGGCAAGCTGGATCGTAGACACCTTGCGTCTTCGAGCATTCGCGGTTCCCCAACTGATGGAACCTTTGTTCTCATAGAGGACGAAGACATACCGGCTCCCAGGTCTCTCAAAGCTATCGGCAAGTTCCGCCTCCGCCAAGCTACGAGATCCCGGCAACGCAAGCGGCTCTCGCTTAAGCTCCCCTCGGGCGTCGGTCAAGCGGCTCAGCATGCCCGCCTCGGCACGGTCGGTTTCCGGCTGCACATCAAGCTCGGTACCAACGGCACACATACGTGCTGCTCGCGAGATCCCAATGCATCTCGGTATCCCCGGGATTCAATCCTTTGCCTACATACGAGCCTCGCAACCACAATCAAAAGTCCCCATGCTTACCGGGGACGGGCATCGGCGGATATCCCGACATCTCAAGTTTGCCACTGCTAGTGCGCGATTGGGGCTAACGAATCATTTCCCGGTTCCCAAACACAGCCCTTAGCGGACTGGCAATCACGCCCTCAGCTTCAACACCCCGGGGTATGGGTTGGTATACACTCAACTACCTCCCCAAGACTCCCGAATGGCGATCCCATCGGCCAATCCACCCCCATCTTCGGTTTCCGTCCTGAAAATGGTAACCCACCTCAGACAGTGATCCTCACATGGCTTGGGCGATCGAACAAATGAAAGACATGCAAGGCAAGCTAGCTAGTTCTCGGAAGGACTCCCTCCTGCCTGCGATCCGAACAAAGTGGTCCCTCTCCCTCACAAAATTCGGGATGCCGAAAATGGAAAAGTTTGACGGGACGAGAATGCCCAAAACCCACATCGACACCTATGTCACAGGTATGAGAGCCAAAGGGCAACCCCTCAACGAGATGGCGAGATCACTTTCGGCATTCCCTCAAATCTACGGCACTAAGGTGGTTCCTCAATGTGAAGGCGAAAACCGCTCCACGTGGGACCAAATCGGTGAAATCTTCTGGAGAAGTACCGCGCCAACCTTGAATGGGAGACAAACCGCCATAACACCTGCAAGCCACCGAACAAAAGGATGACGAACCGGTAGGTGAGTTCTACAAAAGTGGGCTGGAAGCTAAGCGAGATAATGGATCCACTTTCCAAGAAGAAGCGAGATGGACATCTTCCATTCTGCCTCAAGCCATCTTTGAGGACCTTGATCGGCCACCATTTCTATCAGGATCTCCGTGCCATGGTCAATGCCGGGACGAAGTTTGAAAAGACTCACGAGTCTTCAAAAGGCAACGGCAACCTCTGCCTCGTCTTACCGTTATCGAACAAACACAGCAACTTCAACTCTGCGACCAAAGGAAAGAAGCGTAGGAACAGATGCACTACATTCGAACGGAGCTCAAGTAAACCGCGATCAAGCGGCCCCAAAGAATAACAACCCCCTCGCTTCCCACGGTTCCGGCATTTAGACAACCTTGAAATGCCACTTGGGTCAAGTATTTGAAGCTTTGGTGAAACGAAATCTTCTCAAGCCGCTCGAGAATTTCCAACCGAAGACTCCCAAACCCAACATGGATATGAGCAAGCAACTGCGCCTTCCACAACTACCCCGACCACACCACCGACAATTGCTTCGTGCTCAAGCGGGTGGTTCGGGGGCTCATTGAGGAGGGGAAAATTGGAACGCCCTCGTGGTCCCAATACCATCGGGAATCCATTCCCCGGAACGACGGGGTAAACTTCAATAGCCTTTGACGAAACTCCAAGCGAGAGCGGACCCCTGTAATTTCGAAACCGTCGGCATCTTTGTCCCGCTATGGCCCAGGAGCGTGAAACCGAGTCAAGGTCCGTGGCCAGGGAATTCGACAAGAACGCCCAAGGGCAGCTGTCTCCCTACGATCTTTGCCCCAACCAAGGCATACAAATGGATGGATCGAACGTTCCCCGAGAAGGGGCTGAGTCAACGGTAGCACGGGAAGCGGTTTAGCCTTCACGGATGATGACTTGCCGATATGTGAGAATCGGCACAACGAAGCCCTCCTCATCCTCATAAAAATAGAGATGTTCTTCCTCCGAACGTCTTGATTGATAACGGCTCCGCGATCCAACATCATCGCTTTGAGCACATTGAAACGACTCCGCATCGACCGCTCTACGATAAGGCCTTCACCTCGGGTAATCCGAGCCTACGATTCCACGCACGACCAATCGTAGGAGTCATCAATTTGAGGATCCAATTCGACGTACAAGCTGGAGGTCGGTAGAGTTCCAAGTCGTGGAAATCAAACCAACCTTCTACGCTTTGTTGGGACGACCTTGGATACATCGGATGAAAGCGGTATCATCTACTCTTCACCAATGCGTGAAATTCATCAATGCCAATGGAGCGATCGAAGTGATCCGCGGAAGCGGTGCAATGGCAAGTGCTTGGCCGGCAAGCTATGACCCGGAAGAAGGTCCCGAGCATGACCGAATTCTCTTCCCCGAGATAATTCTCCTACCTGTCCCGCTACGAAGTGGATCCTTACATCCACGCTCTAAGGCGGACAGTGGAAATCGAAGAACTCATGGGTCGGGATGACAACTACGATATATGCGGCGTGAAGAATGCTTGAGAGAGGATCAAGAAATGGATGCCCTAATGGAGATTGATCGAGGAGTAGACCCTTACTTCGCCGAAAACCCTCTTGCAAGCGGCTCATCACCGATCCCCGGTGCAAGACAACCCTACAGCCGAGCACTCTCGGATCTTATGGGGATTGCCATCACATCTTAGTTCAATTCAACATTTCGGTGTCCGACACGGATGAACAGTGGCGCAACCTCCTCCCGAGGCTTAATCGGGGAAGGAGATATAGCATGCCCGCTCGAATCGAGACATTGTAAATGTCGTCAGTAAAGATCCCGAGATAAAGAGGCAAATTACATGAAAGTGATCAACATCGGCAAGAATCAACTCAGAATCGGCGAATGCTTCGCCCTCTAGAAGTAGCCCTCGGCGACTTCTATCATCAAAAAACCCCCAAGGGCTGGTGGCAACACTAATGGAGGGACATCATCGGGGGAGCGACCAAAAACCTCCGCGATACGGTTTGAAATCGGAACCGCATGCAAGCTACTTTCCGGGACACGTACCAGGGAAGATTGGCCACTGAACCGGCCACCACTCCCTCTAGAGCTACGACCATTAGAGTAATGAAGCCTGGTCCAATCCCTCGTTGCCTATAGTCTAGCTTCGAGTCTTGTTGTACGTGAATTCACATCTTTTGAGTCTTTTGACGGCTTTACGCCGACGATTGTGAATCTTTGATCGGCAATGTACGATCTTCACGCTTTCAATAAAAGGTCCGACCTTCCTAAAAAAATCATTTCATTGCATCTCTTAACAAATGATGATATTAACTAATCAAAAGCAGGTTAATAACAATTCATCTATACAAAAGGCAAACACATTAATTAAATAAATGCATCAAGCAAACATTTAAGCATGTTGTCAAACGAGAGAAAAACCGGGCCCAAGGCTGAGAAGGTTTTAATCACAACGATTTGCAAAGATTGCGAAGAGAGCCAAAGAGACGCAAGTCCGATGCCATTTCCGGCCACACCCGGATTTTCCAATACCTCAAAACGGGGAAATCACCTTCATGAACAAGGAAGGCCCACACACGAAGGGGTCGAAAACCAAGAGCATCATGGCCCTAAAACGCCTCGCCTCTCACTTCGTCATCCTCGGGGACATGCTTTATACAAGAAACGCTACCATGGGCCACTCCTCTGTTGCATCGGCCAAGGAAGAAGCAAACAAGTTCATGAACAGAAGTCCACAATGGGGCTTGCGGTCCCCGCATGAAAGCGAGCCACGATGCAAATCATTCTCGAGGATGGGCTACTACTAGATCTCCATGGAGCGGTGCATCCACTTTGTCCGAAGGCTGCGACAAGTGCAGCGGTTTCTCCAACCTTAATCATCTACCTCCCACGATCTCTCTTGCATGACTACACCTTGGCCATTTGCCACTTGGGAATTGACGTCATCGGGAAAATTGCTCCTCCGGGCGGCAACGGTCACGAGTTCATCTTAGTAGCCATCGACTACTTCACCAAATGGGTCGAAGCCAAGTCCTACAAGGTACTCACCTCCAAGAAGGTCGCGCATTTCCTCAAGGAAAACATCATCTGCCGATACGGCATCCCAAATGAGGTCATATCGGACAACGGTTCACACTTCGAGGGGTCGACGGCTGGCTGGTGAATTCAAGATCACACGCCACAAATCTTCTCCCTACCGGCCACAAACAAACGGCGCCGTGGAAGCGGCAAACAAAACCCTCGAACGGATCATCAGAAAAATGACCACCCGAGGACGAGATTGGCAGAGAAGCTGCACCTTGCACTTTGGGGCTACCGCACATCGGTCGGAAACGACCACGGGAGAAACCCCATTCGCCACGACATACGGGATGGAAGCGGTCCTTCCCATCGAGCTGGAAATTCCCTCACTCCAGAGTCTTCTTTGGAAAATGACATCAACGAAGTCGAATGGCTCCGAAGCCGACACGACGAATTGGCTGCGCTAGACGAGCGACGACTAAAGGCCATGGAACACGTCAGGAGCCTATCAAAGCGGGATGGCTAGAGCTTTCGACAAGAAAGTCAAATCCAGAGACATCGGGGAAGGCGACCTTGTACTCAAGAAAAGCCTCCCACTCGAACCAACCCAGCTGGGAAAATGGGAACCCGCGTGGATCGGCCACTTTCGTGGTTCAAAGATCTTCTCGGAGGTGCCATGAAGGCGCAGAGACCTAGAGCGGCAATCCCTTCATGAATCCGGTCAACGGAAGCAAACTTCGCGAGATACTTCGCCTAAAGAAGAACAAGCTGTGCATCTCTTGGCACTCCATGTAGTGTCGAACTACGCGGACTGAGCCCTCTAGTCAGGAGACGTAGGCAACCTTAATTGGTCCGGTCTAAAAATACACAAAAAAGTCAAAAGTTTGAATGTCAATCAAAACCTCCATCAAGCTACGCACTTTTCAAGGACACGCCCCAGCAGTCACCTTGACCAAGTCAAACGACGGCGGCAACATCAAAGGACATCGAGGGTCGCTCGGCATCAAGCGGTGACTCATGTACGCTCCCAAGCCGGGGCTTGTCTTCGCCCTCACGCGCTTCAAAAAAAAAAAAGAGCTCGAGCAAGGGCTCACAAAAAAAAAATAAAAAGAAAAAAGAGCTCGAGCAAGGGATCACACAAACAAAAATAAAAAGAAGCTCAAGCAAAAGGCTGCAAAAAAAAGAGGTCGAGCCCGACGCCAACAAGAGAGGCAAGGAAGCTACGAAAGACCGTCAAAACGACTTGTCGGGGATCATTCAACCTCTCGGTCAAGCACAAAGCTTAAGCGAAAGGGGATTGCCGTCATGGCCCAGGTTGCTTCAATCCGCAAATGCAACGAAAAGTCCAAAGATGGACGCGAGCAAAGTGCACAAAAGAAACAAAGGCAAACAAGAGATCTTGCGTCTCGACAAAGCTTTAAAGTAAATCACAAATCACTAACGGTTACAACATTTCTTGATGAGTACAAGCACGGTCTAATCTCAAGTTCACAACATGCTAAAAGACAGCTTAATACATTTAAAAAAATAATGTGTTTGCAAATGCAATGAATGGATACCTAGGAGGTCATTCCGCGCCATCTGCGCTTGTCCCCTCGCCATTCTTTCCTTTCTTCCCTCGTCCCCCGAGTCTTCTTTCGATCACGTGAACCAACTCTGCGTCTCTCGGTCAGAGATCGGGGTCCTCCCAGTAGAGTCAAACAATCCGGTAGCTCTCGGGGCTTCATTCGCCGTGCTTCGGCTCGGATCTCCTCCCTGAGTGCGCAAGAGGACCTCTCCTGTCGGTCGGTCAACTCTAATCTCGTAGTCAAACAAAGTGTCTCCGTCACATCGAAGGGTCGAGACCGGAGCTTCGGCACTCCTAAGGCAATAGCTACTACGGCAGCGGGTCCCAGAATCGCTACACGCACTTTGCTCTCCGAGACCACTTGGGGGCGCTTGACATGTTGCTCATACCGGGCCGGTGCTTGAGTCGTCAATACTGAACGCTCCCAGACGTCTAAGGAGTACCACGGGAGGGAAAGCGGAATACTTCCATACCCTCGAGAAAATACAAGAAGGCACTGGAGGCTGCCATACAAAGAGGAACTACCTCCGCGATAGCAAGGTCATCCCGGCCAAACAAAGGCTCTGCTTCATCCCAAGCTGGCAGGAAACAAGCGACGGAATATAGAAGGAAGACCAAGACAAACACGGAACTCGACAACGTAGGATCCTTCTGCAAGACCCTCCTAGTCTCAATCCTCCGAGTGAGGAACCCACCGGCGGATCGATGCGTACCAAGGCAGTGCCATCCATCTCTCCCGGGCGGGTGATCCATATCCAACACTGAGGTCGGCGAGCAAATGACCACGGGCTAAACGACGTCGGAGCCTCGGGCATGGCTGAAGTCTCTCTCGCGGCCACAAGGTGAGCAAAGCGGGGCTTCCCCCTCTCATGAAACGATCCCCGGTCGCCGGACGGTCGATACCATGAAGTGTCTCCCCCGGCACCAACGGGACAATATCCTCTCCGGCTCTGCGAGTGCCCTACCACATCTAGCGAAGCGCCATCGCAAATGCCAAGGAGGCGACCGGGAAAAGCGTCGCCATCACGCACAAGGCAAATGCGTCCCAAGAGACATCACTCTCATCATCAACCATGAACCGCTCCGGCGGCTCGAAATGTCGATATGACCCGAATCCAAGGATCATGCCTGCACTTCTTCCGGCGAAGTACGAAGAAAGCTGCAAGCTTCACGCTCGCGCGGCGCCACCAATCAAAGGAAGCGAGATGGCCTCCACCTCCGGTCCTCCAATCAAAGCCCGAAAATCCTCAAAGTGGGCACCATTTCATTGTAGGAGAAACGGTACACGTGCCTCTAACATCCCGAACTTCGCGGCGGCCCGCAGCAAATCCCAATCGGGAACCCGACTCCTTAAAAGACCAAATCGAGCAAAGACGAAACCTTACCTCGAAAGCCGTCTACGATGCCTCATACGGCGCCGCATCCACGTTTTCAGCTGCTCAAGGAAGTGTGCTTGCCTCTCTGCGAAAGCCTCGGCAAAATTCTAGGGACGTACGAAGAATCTATGGCAAAAATGGAGGTTCCTAGAGAAAATGGGGAAGAAAGCTCGAAAATGGCTGAAAATGGGGAAATGGGGAAGAACCGGACCTTTGGAAAGCATTTATCTCCTTCCCAAAAGCAAGGTTGGTCCGTACGGACCTCTTTGCATGCTAAGTATGTCCGTACGGACCTCCTTGCAATCATGACCCATTTCCCCAGCAAACAGTACAACAACCCTTTGTCCTCGGCACTACCTTGCTCCAAAGCGCCCAAACAACGGCCAAAGCCATTTCCGGCAAACATACACTACCCACCTGCAGCATAGCACTCTCGGCTCACGTGGCATGCACAAAAAAAAATATATAATAATAGCAACCATTTCTAGGACAAATCAGGGAATCACAAAAATGACATTACATCTTAAAATAAAATCTTGTTTGCCATGCAAATACATGTGTTTTATTACGGTACATCAAATGTACATTTGCTAAAAAAAAAAGGGAGAGAAGATATGGAAAAGAGGGAAAGCAAATGAATACTAATCGGACTCCTCGGCATCATCATCCTCGCCAAGATCCTAGAGAGAAGTCGGGCATCCGGTGAACTCGCCCGTCATATCCTCGTCATCGAGTATCGAGCCCCCTCCGGGGCTGGTACTCAAAGTACTGAGAAGGATCAAATCCGGCGAAAGGATCAAAGAAGGAAGGCTCGACGAACCCTCACCACTGTGCATCCGAGTGAGGAAGATGCGATAAAGAGCTGCTGCCTCGGAGCTCAGAAGATGTCCGGCATCCATGCTATGCCGCCCCCTCGAAGGTCCCTCTAGCTGTGGCTCAGGCTCGGCTCTCGGTGGAGGAACGTCTGAGAATGCCTCGAAGGCATAGGCTCGTGCGGCCGGCACGCGTCGCGGAAGACCGGCAAGACGGCTTCGACACCATCTTCTTCGCAAGCGACCTCATCGCCACATAACGGCGAGTCGGCATATCATAGGCTCTCCCGGGACTGCACGAAGCAAGCGGCCAAGGAAACGCTCGGCAATACAATTATACTCGACAACAAAAAGAAAAATACGGATGCCAAGATGGAAAAGAGTCGGCACACTCACCGATCTATCGGGATCCACTCGGTATGCGGCGGAGCACTGCTCGAAGCAGTACAGACACCCTCCTCCTCGATCCGTCCCCACGGACATACGTGAAATCCGGCCCCGGCATCGAAACCTGCAGGGGAACTGCGGGCGGCCTCTCTCTCCCTCGCCCCGATACTGCGGCGTCCTCGGCTTCCTCCTCACGAAGGCCCCATACTCCTCTCCATACAAAATAAACTCCTCGGCGCCCACACCGCCAAGGTACCTCTCAAAATCCAGCACATCCATGTCTCGGGAATCAAGCATCCCAAAGGGAGGGTCCCTCGGAGCCACGGGAAGCACACACAGGCCATCTTTGCCCGGAAGACCCGCTCCCAGGTACATGACTTCACAAGTCGGTCCCCGCGGCATCTTCATTGTGCTGTCACCTCAGGAGCCCCCTCGAACTCATCACCCTCATACCGAGCCCACGGGAACAAAACAAACCCCTCAGGGCTACCCCTCTCCAGGATGCTCTGCACATCCAGTAGGCGATGGTGAGCTTTCCCTCTTTGCTCCTCCTCTTCCTCGCATTGTACGAGCCCATTGACCCGGCCCGACATAGCGGGATGCGCGGCAACGGCCCGGGATCTCTATCCACGGGAAGCCTGAAAAATCTCTTAAAACCACACACTGTGACAAAAACGAGAAAAGGCTCGGTGCAAAAGAAGACGGAGAAACGACAAGTTGTTAAATCAAAAACGGCAATAAACTCGTACCTCCAAAGCGAAGTCAAAACGGGCCAATGCGGCCCACGCCCCAGGCTAAACCGGTCCAAAGAAAAGTAGAGCTCGGCCAAGCCTGCCTCGCCCCAAGCGATATCACAAACTCTCTCCAGATCAATCAAGCTCTCCAACAGAGCAAAGGGAGCCGCAGTCGCGTGGTTTGAGAACAAAGTCTCGGACAGTGCAAACCACAAAAAGGAGCGCGCCAGCTGCTCCGCCGTCACCTGGTGTAAGTACCCCAATCTGGATCACCCCCTCTCAAACACACGGGAAACACCGCAGACTCATCAACGTAGTCTCGGAGACCTCTCTCACTCAAAACCCTCTCAAAACCCTCTCAAACCCCCAACCAAACCAAGGGAGGAGCCTTCCTGGATAAAAAGGGACAAAAGGACCTTTTGGGAATTTTCAGGAAATCAGAAAAGCAATTAAGGTCCGTACGGACCTCTTTGTGTCAATGATTACTAAATCCCCTTAAAGTCCACGATATTCCCTCAAATCCCGGAAGAAATGATTACTCCCCTGCGAGTTGGTCCGTACGGACCTCTTTGCATGCAAGATGGTCCGTACGGACCTTATTGCTCGGGGACACCATCATTCGGAATATTCACCATCATTGCGAGATTCCCTCAAATCGAGGAAATCCAAAATTACGGATAACCAAGAAGGTCAGTACGGACCTCTTTGCTTTCCGAAATTTTTACTATAAATAGAGGGCTCCCCCTCCTCATTTTAACACACCTCCCTCTTCTCTCTTCCTCCCTTAGCCTTCGGCTCCCTCTAAGTCCTCTTGAGGCACTCCAGGCCCCTTTCGGATCCTTAGAGGCCTTAGAGCTCCCTTGTGGTGCTCAGAAGCCTCCCAGCGCTCCGAGACGCTCCCGCGCTGCCAGAGGCACTCTCGAGGTACTCTGAGGCCCCTCGTGGTACTCAGAGGCCTTGCTGGTCTTTCCACGGTGTCCAGGCTCTTTCAGGAGTCAAGCCGACGATCCCAAACCACGCGAAACTGCCGCGAGTGATTCCTGCCACCACAACGCACGCCGAACCTCTGCCCGAGTGATCCCGACGATCCCACGCCACGCCAGAACCTGCCCGAACGCAGCCTACAACCTCGGCTCACGCCGAAACTGCGTCCGCGGACAACGGCATCTCCGAAGCAATCCCGATCCGTCTGGAGCAGCTACTCCGACCTCAAACACCATTCCCCGGCGGAAGAAGGCAGACACGAACCAACATTGGTAAGGCTTCCTTCTGTACTATTTCAATACATTTCCATACATAGCATACAATGTAGACATCCGATCTGACATGCATTTTTAAAAGCACACACACACACACACAACATTTAAAGGATATTAGGGGTATCAGAAAGACTCGTTTTACGAGGCTACTCGGAGTGAGCTCTAATATTCTAATATTCTCTTCCGGGAGTCATCGACCTCAGAACTCAAAATCTCATCACACAAAAACGAGTTTAAAATTATCTTTAAGCGATGCCCTTTTCAATGTTTTGGGCTTAATAAAAACGGCGTGGCGACTCTACAAATGCGAAAACAAACGGCGAGACACCTCCAACACAGCGCAAAGCGGGGAAAAATGCCCGGATGCGGGACGCGAGGCTGCTCGGATCCGGGTAATTTCGGTTGGCGACTCATTGAGGACATTTTGTTTTAAAAACTTTTAAACAAAACAAAAGATTTTTAAAAACGATGATGAGGGTCAAACTTTCATTTTACCCCTTCCTTTAAGCTGTTGTGTGTGTGTGCACGTGCTTCGTTTTTATTTTACAAAAAAAAAAAAATACAAAAAAAAATGCATCAATATACATACGTGCATACATTTAAAATTCTTCAAAAACTTCTATTTTACTCGGAAAAAGAATTTTAGAGACCGCACACTACGCGCCTTCTTTGCCTCGGTTACACCGCACGCTGCCTCGGTTACGCGCTACGGATTGCCTCGGATTTGCACACTACAACCCTTAACCGGAGTGGTCTCGGTTGCGATCCGTTAGGTCTTCCTAGGCCTCTTGGATGCGCACGAGATCATTCCAAACATCCCATCCTAGCCGAGCGTCAACCACACGTTTGAGTCTTGAGTCACACTCTGTCCCGGACTCGGTTGGTTTTACCCGGTCAGGTGTCATACGGCTGGATACATATACCATGCCGGCCATCTTACGAGTCAAGGCTCGGAACTCAAGATCCCTTGCGCAAGCAAAGTGATGAAAAGGTCATGCTAAAATCTTGACTGATCTTGATTTCGAAGCTACACCCAGAACGATGTTCCGTCCGGATATACATCCATGCTCGCATGACACCATGTCATCACGCCTTTGATACGCCGGCCATGACAATATGACCCGGCCAACGCCTAACGTCACGAGATCCCTTGCGCAAGCAAGGTAAAGAGAAGGTCAATGCTTAGAACTCTTGACACGATCTTGACTTAGTGGCGGCTCGGTTCACTATTCACATGGCTAACGCATCAAAACGAACATGACGAGCTCGGTCCTTAGGTTCGATTTTTCTTTTAGGCCGGTGGAAACCGCTTGCGCTATAGGACCCTCGCACAGGGCTGTCCACCTGGGATGTCGAAATACGGGTGCAAAACGAGGGGCTTATAGCCGCACGAGATGGTCTCCGGTGACCCGGGATCTAGCATAGTTGCGAAAAAGAAGAGCAATCTTTTCCAACCTACCTAGGATTACGAGAAAACATGTTTTAAGTAAATTAAAACAACAAAAAAAAAATCAAAAAATAAAAGAAACGGAAACCGCATGCCGCGTGAGCTTTCCCCTTTTATCCCGTTAGGCCATTCACGTGTCTAAACCTTGCCCATCACCCCCTCCGGCTAACGAGAGTGGTCGAGAGTACCAGGGAACCCGTCTCCCGGTGTCAAAACGGCAAGGTCCTACCCACCTCTCTGTCACCGGGACGGTCAGTCAATTCCCGTGGCCAAGTCGGTGGATAACAACGATGAGAACGGGACCTTACCCCCAAGAAATTTCCCAACATTGGAAGAAGTTTGGCGAGGTCCTCATGGCTATTGAGAAACGTCAAGGTGAGCAACAAGCCTGGATCGAAGGTGCCATGCACCACTTCGGAACCTTAGCCACCCGACTACACGGGGCTTCCCAAGCCATGACCGCTCCTACGGCCTCTAACGTCTCTCATTGTCTCCCGAGAAGTCAACTGTTACCCTCGTACGAGCCATGCGGTTATGACGTAAGACCACAAGACCTTCCCGAGAGGAAAGCTTGCCCATCCGGCCTCACGAGGTCCCGGTACCACCGCCCGAACAACGAACACATCGGTGGGACGTCTGCGATTGCGGTGCTTGTGCGGAAATGGAATTCCGGGATGCGATGAACGAGGGCCGTCCTCGACGAAAGAAGAAGCTATCTTCTCAACAAAAGCGAAAAAGAGGTATGAATACGGTGATCCCACGGTCGGAACCCTTGGAGAACCCTCGGGAAAGTTTGACTACTATGTCATCTACTCCGGCCAAATCTCCCGGCCTAGTTACGCACGGGGCCACGGCAATGTTTGCTCCATGATCGAGGTTTGGGACGAGCTTCGCACCGCAACCGAAGGCCCGAAGGTCCGAGATAATCCAACCCTGTCTTGGGAAGATCTCAAAGCCACTATTGATGCTTCGGTAAAAGCCATGACAGTGAACGAATTGAAATGCGCGATGCTGGCCTTACGCCAATCGAGGCTCCTCCCGCTCCGAAACGGGAGAGACAAGCAAAACCATAAGTCCAGAGGTGAATGTTCGACACGTTCGGTCAAATCCCAGTGAATCCTCCACGGACGGACAAAAGGCCGGCCATACACGAGCCACGGGCGAAAAGGGACCCTACGCCAAAGAAGGCTGAAACCTTGGACCCGAAAGGTTGAAGATCCTGTCTTGACACTGGCTCAGCGCACTCGGGCTAACATCTCGCTCTGGTCCTTACTCACTTCATCTTACCGCACAAGCTCAAGTTGGAAGAAAGCCTGGCCCGGACCATGGTTCCCATCACGGTGACACACGATGAAGCGGTTCGGATGATTGGCAACGTCAATTACAGCAATATCATCACCTTCACGAGCTCGACCTTCCAAAATTTGGGGCGACCACAACGAGCCTCTCTACATAACGGTTCAAGCGGACGACGCCGTCTCCCTCGGGTCTTGGTAGATGGGGGATCATCCATGAACGTCCTTCCAGCCAAAATGATGGATTTGCTAGGGATCAAGCAGCTGATCTAAAACCCTCGACTCGAGCAATCAAGGCATACGACTCAACATCCCGCCCGGTCTTGGGAATAGCCACTTTGAACTTGTGGTTCGGAAAACAAAATGGTCAGACAGGACTTCCAAGTCATCGACATCCCGATCACCTTCACTTGCGCCATTTTGGGACGCCCTTGGCTACATCAGATCAATGGGGTGGCATCTACTCTCCATCAATGCGTAAAGTTCATCCAAGGAACAGATCTGACCATCATCTACGGCGACAGCATAGTCACTGAAAGGACCGACACCAACGGCGTCCCGGTTTTAGAGATCAAACACGATGATGACGGCATGATGCTCACAGGGTTCACCATCGAGAGCCCAAAGGCCCAGGTGTGCCACATAGATTTGCCTTTGATTTGGGACAAGATTCCTCCCCCGATGAAAATGATGAAGCACATGAACTACATCCCGGGGCTCGGTTTGGGAAACGCCATCGGGGCACTCAACGAGATCATCAATATCAAAGAACAGAATACCTTGCATGGCACGGGATACTCTCCTACTCCCGAACACATTGCGGAGGACAAGCGAGGCTGCACGAAAACGCTCCACGAGATAACAAAAGAGGCTTGCACGCAATCTCAGATCTTCGTCCTTACGGCTTCGACATGACCAAGTACTTCACAAGGAAGGCGGCAACTTGGAAGAAGATCCGGAAAAGGGAACAGGCGATCGGCGCCAAACAAAGGCGGCCGACAACCATGGACAAGCTCCGCGAGAACTGGCAAGATTCGGAGGCCTCAAGCCAAATCCTGTCAGAAGAGCATTCCTCGACACACCGCCCACTGCCGGGATCCACACCACCACTATTCACGGCGAATTTTGGTTCGGGAAAACCCCCTCTTTGGCGGAAGAATTCGAAAAACTCTCTGTCAACAACCACTGCCTTCAACAAGCGGGACGAGTGCATTCGAGCTAGTAATGCCCAAGACCAAAGCAAGAGACTCCGCGACGATGCTTGGGATGAACCATTGCTACACACGCTCTTCAAAGAAGAAATCGAGATGCCGGATCTAATCGATTTTGTTTCGATAACTCTGTGATAGCAATGATCGGGAACGGTGACATAGAGCCTTTCAAGCCCCATCTCCTATCAAGCTCATTTGCCACTCAATAAGCTGGGCCACCTTCTCGGACCTACGCCCGGCCAAAAGGACATGATCGAACAACTTGGTCGACCCCTCGAGTCCTAGAGTCTAGTGTCAAAACTCATCTTGAGTCCATTAGCTTTGAATTTGAGTCTCGAGTCATCGATGGCCTCACGCGCCGAGAAGATTACGAACTCATTGCCAATAATGTATTCCCGTATGCTCTTAATGAATGCTTCGATCTTTAAGTATCCTCTCATTGCATCTTTAACAAGCGATAAATTAACTAACACACAAACCGTTAATAACGATTCACTTGATAAAGAAGCGGACACATTAAACGAACAATACATTAAGCACATATTTAAGCATGTTGTCAAACGAGAGAAAAACCGGGCCCAAGTGCCGAGAAGGTTTTAATCACAACGATTTGCAAGATTCTTTGAAGAGCGAAAGAGACGCAAAGTCGGAAGCCATTTCCGGCACAAACGGATCTTCCCACACCTCAAGAGCGGGGAAACCACCTTCATGAACAAGGAAGGTCAACACACAGGAGGGGTCAAAACCAAGAGCATCATGGCTCTAAAACGCCTCGCCTCTCACTTCGTCATCCTCGGGGACATGCTATACAAGAAACGCTACCACGGGCCACTCCTACGCTGCGTCAGCCAAGAAGAAATGAGACAAGTTCATGAACGAAGTCCACAATGGGGCTTGCGGTCCCCACATGAACGCGAGCCACGATGCAAATCATTCTCGGGATGGGCTACTCTTGGATCTCCATGGAGGCGGATTGCATCCACTTTGTCCGAAGAGCTGCGACAAGTGCCAACGGTTCTCCAACCTCAATCATCTACCACCCCACGATCTCCTCTTTGCATGACTACACCTTGGCCGCTTTGCCACTTGGGAATTGACGTCATCGGGAAAATCGCTCCGCCCGAGCGGCAACGGTCGCGAGTTCATCTTAGTAGCCATCGACTACTTCACCAAATGGGTCGAAGCCAAGTCCTGAGGTACTCACCTCCAGAAGGTCGCGCATTTCCTCAAAGAAAACATCATGCGCCGATACGGCATCCCAAATGAGGTCATATCGGACAACGGCTCACACTTCGAAGGGGAATTCGACGGCTAGCTGGCTGAATTCAAGATCACACGTCACAAATCTTCTCCCTATCGGCCACAAACAAACGGCGCCGTGGAAGCGGCAAACAAAACCCTCGAACGGATCATCCGAAAAATGACCACCCGAGGACGAGATTGGCCCGAGAAGCTGCACCTTGCACTTTGGGGCTACTGCACATCGGTCGGAAACGGCCACGGGAGAAACCCCATTTGCCACGACCTACGGGATGGAAGCGGAGTCCTTCCCATCGAGTTGAAATTCCCTCACTCCGAGTCTTCTTTGGAAAATGACATCAATGAAGTTGAATGGCTCCGAAGTCGACACGGCCAATTGGCTCTGCTAGACGAGCGACGACTAAAGGCCATGGAACACGTCCGAGCCTATCAAAGCGGGATGGCTAGAGCTTTCGACAAGAAAGTCAAATCCCGAGACATCGGGAAGGTGACCTTGTACTCAAAGAAAAGCCTCCCACTCGAACTAACCCATTGGGAAAATGGGAACCCACATGGATCGGCCCTTTCGGTGGTTCAAAAGATCTTCTCCGGAGGCGCCGTGAAGGCGCGGACCTAGACGGCAATCCCTTCATGAATCCGGTCAACGGAAGCAAACCGCGAGATACTTCGCTGAAGAAGAACAGCTGTGCATCTCTTGGCACTCCATGTAGTGTCGAACTACGCAGACCTGAGCCCTCTAGTCAGGGGACGTAGGCAACCTTAATTGGTCCGGTCTAAAAATACACAAAAAAGTCAAAAGTTTGAATGTCAATCCAAAGACCTCCATCAAGCTCCGCACTTTTCAAGAACACGCCCCAGCGGTCACCTCGACCAAGTCAAACGACGGCGGCAACATCAAAGGACATCAGGGTCACTCGGCATCAAACGGTGACTCGTGGCTGTTTCCAAGCCAGGGGCTTGTCTTCGCCCTCACGCGCTTCAAAAAAAAAACAAAACAAAAAAAAGAGAGCTCGAGCAAGGGCTCACAAAAAAAATAAAAAAAAAGAGCTCGAGCAAGGGCTCACAAAAAAAAAAAGAGATCTCGAGCAAGGGCTCACAAAAAAAAAAAAAAACAATAAATAAAAGAAGCTCAAGCAGAAGCTGCGAAAAGGAGGTCAAGAGCCCGACGCCAACAAGCGGCAAGGAAGCTACGGAAAAGACCGTCAAAACGACTTGTCAAGGGAGCATTCAACCTCTCAGCCAAGCACAAAGCCTCAGCAAAGGAGATTGCCGTCAGGGCCCAGACTGCTTCAGTCCGCGAATGCAACAGAAAAGTCCAAAGATGGACGCCGACGAAGTGCACAACAGAAGCAAGGGCAAACAAAAGATCTTGCGTCTCGACAAAGCTTTAAAAGTAAATCACAAATCACTAACGGTTACAACATTTCTTGATGAGTTCAAGCACGGTCTACTCTCAAGTTCACAACATGCTAAAAGACAGCTTAATACATTTAACTAATAATGTGTTTGCAATGCAATGAATGGATACCTAGGAGGTCATTCCGCGCCATCTGCGCTTGTCCCCTCGCCATTCTTTCCTTTCTTCCCTCGTCCCCGGCGAGTCTTCTTTCGCTCCACGTAAACCAACTCTGCGTCTCTCAGTCCGAGATCTGGGGTCCTCCCCGTAGAGTCAAATAATCCAGTAGCTCTCAGGGCTTCATTCGCCCGTGCTTCGGCTCGGATCTCCTCCCTGCGAGTGCAGTAAAGAGGACCTCTCCCTGTCGGTCGGTCAACCCTAGTCTCGTAGTCAAACAAAGTGTCTCCCGTCACATCCAAAGGGTCGGACTGTGCTTCGGCACTCCTAAGGCAATAGCTACTACGGCAACCGGGTCCCAGAATGCTGCACGCACGCTCTCCAAGACCACTTGGGACGCCCAACACGCTGCTCATACCGGGCCGGATCTTGAGTTGTCAATACAACGCTCCCGATGTCTAAGGAGTACCACGGGAGGAAAAGCGGAATACTTCCATACCCTCGGAAAATACAAGAAGGAACACAGAAACTGCCATACAAAGAGGAGCTATCTCCGCGGTAGCAAGGTCATCCCAGCCCAACAAAGGCTCTGCTTCATCCCAAGCTGCAGGAAACAAGCGACGGAATATAGAAGGAGGACCAAGACAAACACGGAACTCGACAACGTAGGACCCTTCTGCAAGATCCTCCTGGTCTCAATCCTCCCGAGTGCGGAACCCACCGGCGGATCGATGCGTACCAAGGCTGTGCCATCCATCTCTCCCGGGCGGGTGATCCATATCCAACACAAGAGGTCGGCGAGCAAATGACCACGGGCTAAACGACGTCGGAGCCTCGGACATGGCCTGAAGTCTCTCTCGCAGCCACAAGGTGAGCAAAGCGGGGCTTCCCCTCTCATAAAACGATCCCCGGTCGCCGGACGGTCGATACCATGAAGAGTCTCCCCCGGCACCAACGGGACAATATCCTCTCCGGCTCTGCGGTGCCCTACCACATCTAGCAAAGCGCCATCACAAATGCGAGGA
Source organism: Adenophora triphylla var. japonica (assembly GCA_022495995.1). Classification (NCBI taxonomy): domain Eukaryota; kingdom Viridiplantae; phylum Streptophyta; class Magnoliopsida; order Asterales; family Campanulaceae; genus Adenophora; species Adenophora triphylla. The sequence continues at coordinate 77,427 of JAFEMH010000748.1, read as the reverse complement.
GGCGACCCGGAAAAGCGTCGCCGTCACGCACAAGGCAAATACATCCCAAGAGACGTCACTCATCATCATACCATGAACCGCTCCGGCGGCTCGAAATGTCGATATGACCCGAATCAAGGATCATGCCTGCACTTCTTCCAACGAAGCACGAAGAAAGCCCGCAAGCTTCACGCTCACCGCAGACCACCAATCAAAGGAAGCGAGATGGCCTCCACCTCCGGTCCTCCAATCAAAGCCCGAAAATCCTCAAAAGTGGGCACCATTTCATTGTAGGAGAAACAAGACACGTGCCTCCTAACATCCTGTAACTTCGCGGCAGCCCGCAACAAGTCCCAATCAGGAACCAACTCCTTAAAAGACCAAACCGAGCAAAGACGAAACCTTACCTCGAAAGCCCGTCTCTCATGCCTCATACGGCGCCGCATCCATGTTTTCAACTGCTCAAGGAAGTGTGCTTGCCTCTCCTGCGAAAGCCTCGGCGAAATTCTAGGGACGTACGAAGAATCCATGGCAAAAATGGAGGTTCCTAGAGAAAATGGGGAAGAAAGCTCGAAAATGGCTGCAAATGGGGAAATGAGGAAGAACCAGACACTGGAAAGCATTTATGTCCTTCCCAAAAGCAAGGTTGGTCCGTACGGACCTCTTTGCATGCTAAGTATGTCCGTACGGACCTCCTTGCAAACAGAACCCATTTCCTCAGCAAACAGTACAAAAGCCACTGTCCTCAGCAAAACCTTGCTCCAAACTGCCCAAACACTGGCCAAAGCCATTCCCGGCAAACATACACTACCCACAAATGCACTCTCAGCTCACGTGGCATGCACAAAATAAAAAATAATAATAGCAACAATTTCTAGGACAATTCCCGGGAATCACAAAATGACATTACATCTTAGAATAAAATGCTGTTTGCCATGCAAATACGTGTGTTTTATTACAGGTACCCATGAATGTCTGTTGCTAAACAAAAAAAAAAGAGGGATATGAAAAGAGGGAAAGCAAATGAATACTAATCAGAATCCTCAGCATCATCATCCTCGCCAAGATCCTCCAAAGAAAAGTCGGGCATCCCAGCAAACTCGCCCGTCACATCCTCGTCGTCGGAATACCGAGCACCCGCCTGAGGCTCCCATGAAAAGTACTCAGAAGGATCAAATCCGGCGAAAGGATCAAAGAAAGAAGGCTCTGAGGAACCCTCACCCTGTGCGCCATGCGGAGGCATGAACTGATAAAAGGGCTGCTCCCTCGAAGGCCCTGCAGCTCCCGAAGAAGTCCCGGCATCCATGCTATGCCGCCCCCTCAAAGGTCCCTCCCGCCGCGGCTCCGGCTCGGCTCTAGGCGGAGGAACGCCCACGAGTGCCTCGAAGGCATAGGCTCGTACGCCGGCACACGACGCGAAGACCGACAGATATCTTCGACGCCATCTTCTTCGCGAAGGATCTCATCGCCACATAACGGCGAAGTCACATATCGTAGGCTCTCCCCGGACTCCGCACCAACAAGCAGCCAAGGAAACGCTCAAGAATACGCTTATACTCAACAACAAAAAGAGAAAAATACGTAAAGGATGCCAAGATGGAAAAGAGTCAGCACCCTCACCGATCTGTCGGGATCCACTCTGTATGCAAGCAGAGCTCGCTCCGAACGGGCATGCACACCCTCCTCTCGACTCCGTCCCCGCGGACGTACGTGAAATCCGGTCCCCGCATCGGAACCTGGGGGAGCTGCGGGCCGCCTCTCTCTCCGCGCCAAAGACTGCGGCGTCCTCGCCTTCCTCCTCACGAAGGCCCCGTACTTCTCTCCGTATAAAATGAACTCCTCGCACCGACACCGCCAAGGTACCTCTCGAAGTCAAGCACATCCATATCCCGGAGTCAAGCATCCCAAAGGGAGGGTCCTCTGAGCTACGGGAAGCACACCGGGCCATGCCGCGCGTAAGACCCGCTCCCCTGTACATGACGTCACAAGTCAAGCCCCGCAAAGCATCTTCCGCCGCTGGCGCTGTCACCTCGGAGCCCCCTCGAACTCATCTCCCTCATACCGAGTCCACGGGAACAAGACAAACCCCTCACGGCTATCTCTCTCCGTACGCTCCCCGCACATCCCCGTAGGCGATGGTGAGCTTCCCCCGCCGGGTCCTCCTCTTCCTCGCCGTACGAGCCCACCCCCAAAGATAGCAGATACGCAAAGAATGTACTCCCCCGGATCCCTATCCCACGGAAGCACCGGAAAACCTCATAAAACCACACCCGTGACAAAAACAGAGAAGGCTCAAAGCAGCAAAAGACAACGGAGAAAGGACAAGTTGCTAAATCAAAAACAAAGAATAAACTCATACCTCCAAAGCAAAGTCAAAGCAGGCCAACGAACTGCCACCCCCGCTAAACCGGTCCAAGGAGAAGTAGAGCTCGCCCAAGCCTCGCCTCGCCCCAAGCAATGTCGCAGACCCTATCCAGGTCAATCAAGCTCTCCAACAGAGCAAAGGAGCCGCGGTCGCGTGGTTCGAGAACAAAGACTCTGGACAAAGGCATACCACAAGAAGGAGCGCGCCAATCGCTCCGCTGTCACCTCGGCCGGTACCCGGATGTAGGCCCCAATGCCGGACGTGATCCTCAGCTCCACATCGCTATATAGCATGCCTGTGCCCTCGCGAGGACGAGGCTCAAAGCCCAGCAGCCTCGGCCAACACATCATCGGAGATCATATCCTCCCACCGTACCGACCCTCCTTTGAAGGAAAGCCCGGTGATCGCAAAGCAAAGCCGGTGAGGCGTCACCGTCACCTCGCCCCACTCGTGTGGAAGGTGGGTGGTATCCCACCAATACTCGATAAACCCACGAAGACACTCTTGTTCTTCCTCGTGTCGAACACTCCACTGTGTTCTCAACGAACACACCTAGGCCGAAGCATAAACCAGCCTCCGGGACTCGGCCTACCATCCACGGAAATATCGGCATCCGCCGCCATAGCTCCACAATAGCCTCGAGCGATCCCCGAAGTCTTCATCCTCTTGGCCTTCCCGGCCATAAGCCCCGCATCCCCGCAGTAAACACAAAGAAAGGTACGTCAATCACAGTACTTAATATAAAGGCACATATAACCCGTCACAAAACACGGCACATATTGCACGTAATTTTCACATACATTATACATATAATTTTTCCATGTAACCCGTCACAAAACACGGCACACAATGCACATATTTTTCACATATAATGCACATATAATGCACATAATTTTCACATATATCATGCATATAATTTTTTCCCATGCAGTCCGTCACAAAAACACGGCACACACTGTACACATTTTCTCAAAAGAAAAAAAAGGGGGGGGATTAAACCCTACACGACACATTTTCAAAAGAAAATCCGTCCCAACACAACACATATTGCACATATTTTCCCCACAGAGTCCGTCACCCAAAAACACGGCACGACACATATGCATAAAAAAAAAAAATCCGTCCCTACACGGCACACACTTTCACATATAACCCGTCACAAAACACGGCACATGTCACATTTTTTCACAAAAATTATCACTACACGATAATTTTTCTCACAATGTACATACATAAATAGCATTAGGTACAAAACACCAAAGCATGCAATTCACTAGATAGGCACTTTATTTTCACAAATAAGAGCTAATCTACACATTTCTGCACAAAATACACATACCCACAATTTTTACATGTCTATTTTCAACAATTCATCAAGAATTTCACAAAAGGCATAAAAAATAACAAAAAATTCAAAAAAATGCGAAAAACTAAAACCTAGTTCTAGCATTCAAAAAATTCGAGCAGGGAATCAAAACGGAACAGATTTCTTACCTCCCCGACGTTCATGGAGCGACGATTGTGCACCTCCGGATTCGGATACAAAACATCCGGGTTCTTCGAAGATGGAACGAACGAAATCCAATTTCTTTGAAGCTCCATTCGCTGCTCAACCACTTCCTGACTGCGTTGACGACGACTCCTTCGAGATCCCTCCGCCATTGCAAGCAATTCAAGCTAAGAAAAATGGAAGATTTTGGACAAAAATGGAGTTTTCTCTTTCTCTCTCGGGCCGGTTCACGCACCGGAAGAAGAAGAAATGAAGGGGGCCTCGGTTATTTAACCCGGTCCAAAACCTCGGGAACCGTAAAACCAAAGTGGTCCGTACGGACCTCTTTGCAACTGTGTTGGTCCGCACGGACCTCTTTGCAAGGGGTGGCCAAATTACTTTCCCCGCCCTTATAATCTTTGCCCCCGGCCGTCCTAAGGCCTTTTCCAGCAAATCCAAGTGCAATGGTCCCTAACCCTTCAATTCCAACCACCGCCCGTCAAGCGTAAGACCGGTCCTCGCCCACTTCAACGGCAATTCAACCACCGGCCGTCAGCGTAAGACCGGACATCGCCACTTCAACGGCAACTCAATCCCCAGCCATCAGCGTAAGACCGGTCCTCGCCCACTCCAACGGCAATCCAACCACCGCCCGCTCAACGGCAATTCAAGAAGGAGCCAACACCTCCCAGCCCGAATATCAAGGCGCCAGACGCCTCCAAACGCCTTCAACGACAACTCAACCACTGCCCCCAAAGGAGGTCCGAAGTCATCTTCCCAATGTAAAAGATGCCCCTACAAGGTCACGCATCCTCAGCAAGAATTCAAGCACCGGCATGGATGTAAGCCCGAACTTCGCCCACTTCAACGGCAGCGCAAGCACCGGCCATCAAAGTAAGCCCGAGCTCCTCCCCCAACAAGTCGAAAGGGAAGTCATACAGATCGCATATCCTCAAAGACTGCCATCATCCTTGCCCACTCAACGGCAAAACAAGGCACAAGAAGGAGCCAACACCTCCGAGTACAAGTCCCAAGGCACGAAGCGCCTCCAAAACGCCAAATGGTGAAGCAATCACCGACCGTCATCCTTGCCCACTTCAACGGGCAATAATAAGCACCGGCAGTCATCGTAAGTCCAACCTTCTACTCAACATGCAAAAACACAAAGGCATCTACGCCTCTCGAAGCACAAGGCGGCCACGCCTCCACAATCGCGGCTAGAAGACGATTCAAAGTCTCGCGCATTACATCAACTGCGGCTAGAAGACGATTCAAAGTCCTCGCGCATTACATCAATCGCGGCTAGAAGACGATTCAAAGTCTCGCGCATTACATCAATCGGCTAGAAGACGATTCAAAGTCTCGCGCATTACATCAATCGCGGCTAGAAGACGATTCAAAGTCCTCGCGCATTACATCAATCGCGGCTAGAAGACGATTCTAAAGTCTCGCGCATTACATCAACCGCCGCCGTAAGACGATTCAAAGTCCTCTGGGCGTGGCACCAACCGCCGCCAGATGACGATTCAAAGTCCTCTGGCCGTGGCACCAACCGCCGCCAGATGACGATTCAAAGTCCTCTGGCCAGTGGTACCAACCGCCGCTGGGATGACGCATTCAAAGTCTCTCTGGGCCATGGCACCAACCGGGCCGCTGTAAGACCTATTCAAAGTCCTCTGGGCCGTGGCACCAACCGCCGCTGCATGACGAGCATTCTCAAAGCCTCCCGCCATGGCACCAACTGGCCGCCAGATGATTTATTCAAAGTCCTCTGGCAAACAGGCACCAACCGCCGCCCATGACGATTCAAAGTCCTCCAATCGTGGCACCAACCGCCGCCGTATGACGATTCAAAGTCCTCTGGGCCGTGGCACACCAACCGCCGCTGTGAAGACGATTCAAAGTCCTCAGGTGGCACCAACCGCCGCCGCGATGACGATTCAAAGTCCTCTGGCGTGGCACCAACCGCCGCCAGATGACGATTCAAAGTCCTCTGGGCCGTGGCACCAACCGCCGCCCGGATGACGATTCAAAGTCCTCCAGCCGTGGCACCAACCGCAATCGAAGACGATTCAGTCCTCACTCTATCTCCGGCCCGAAGGCCTTAAACCACCCGATTAGGAAAATCGTAAAATTTCCATCCTGTGGACGCCACCACGTCCTCACAATTGACCTTGGCGGTCACCACATCTTAGACACCACCCCGTCCTTATCACCGACTCCGGCGGTCACACGACACCTCAGGGCACCACCACGCCCACATGCACTCACAAATTCACGACACTCCGAACTACGACTGTGCTTGATTCCCGCTGTGGATACGTAGGAATCCTATCACAGTGGTCCAGCCATCGACCTATACGGCCACCTAGGACACCACCACGTCCTCCACATCGACCTACGCGGTCACCCAGGACACCACCACGTCCTCACCACTCGACCTCGGCAGCCACACGACACCTCAGTGGCACCACCACGCCCGCATTCACAAAACACTCACCCCACACCCGAACTACGACTGTGCTTGATTTCCGCCAGGATACGTAGGAATCCTATCACAGGGTCCACCCTATCGACCTAAACGGTCACACAAAAGGACACCACCACGTCCTCACATTGACCCTCACTCTGGCCACTTCCTCTCCCAAAGACGCGATCCAGATTAGGACCCTTATCTTATCGGCGACCCCACTTCTTTCATAAGTGACGTCGTCGAGGGGCTTCTGTAAGTACCCCAATCTGGATCACCCCCTCTCAAACACACGGGAAACACCGCAGACTCATCAACGTAGTCTCGGAGACCTCTCTCACTCAAAACCCTCTCAAAACCCTCTCAAACCCCCAACCAAACCAAGGGAGGAGCCTTCCTGGATAAAAAGGGACAAAAGGACCTTTTGGGAATTTTCAGGAAATCAGAAAAGCAATTAAGGTCCGTACGGACCTCTTTGTGTCAATGATTACTAAATCCCCTTAAAGTCCACGATATTCCCTCAAATCCCGGAAGAAATGATTACTCCCCTGCAGAGTTGGTCCGTACGGACCTCTTTGCATGCAAGATGGTCCGTACGGACCTTATTGCTCAGGGGACACCATCATTCCAGAATATTCACCATCATTGCAGATTCCCTCAAATCGAGGAAATCCAAAATTCTGGATAACCAAGAAGGTCCGTACGGACCTCTTTGCTCCGAAATTTTTACTATAAATAGAGGGCTCCCCCTCCTCATTTTAACACACCTCCCTCTTCTCTCTTCCTCCCTTAGCCTTCTGGCTCCCCTCTAAGTCCTCTTGAGGCACTCCCGGCCCCTTTCGGATCCTTCCGAGGCCTTCCGAGCTCCCTTGTGGTGCTCCGAAGCCTCCCCGCGCGCTCCCGAGACGCTCCCGCGCTGCCCCGAGGCACTCTCGAGGTACTCTGAGGCCCTTCGTGGTACTCCGAGGCCTTGCTCGGTCTTTCCACGGTGTCCCGGCTCTTTCCGAGTCAAACCGACGATCCCAAACCACGCCGAAACTCGCCCGAGTGATTCTCCCGCCACCACAACGCACGCCGAACCTCCCGCCCGAGTGATCCCGACGATCCCCACGCACGCCAAACCTCTCGCCCGAACGCAGCCTACAACCTCAACTCACGCCGAAACTCGTCCGCGGACAACCGGCATCTCCCGGCAATCCCGATCCGTACCGAACGCTACTCCGACCTCAAACACCATTCCCTCGGAAGACAGACACGAACCAACATTGGTAAGGCTTCCTTCCTGTACTATTTCAATACATTTCCATACATAGCATACAATGTAGACATCCGATACAGCATGCATTTTTAAAAGCACACACACACACACACAACATTTAAAGGATATTAGGGGTATCCGAAAGACTCGTTTTACGAGGCTACTCGGTGAGCTCTAATATTCTAATATTCTCTTCCGGGGAGTCATCTCGACCTCCGAACTCAAAATCTCATCACACAAAAACAGTTTAAAATTATCTTTAAACTGATGCCCTTTTTCAATGTTTTGGGCTTAATAAAAACGGCGTGGCGACTCTACAAATGCGAAAACAAACGGCGAGACACCTCCAACCTGAAAACGCTGCAAAGCGGGGAAAAAATGCCAGATGCCGGGGCCGCGAGGCCTGCTCGGATCCGGGTAATTTCACCTGGCCGGTACCCTGAACATAGGCCCCAATGCTGGCCGTGATCCTCAGCTCCACATCGCTATATAGCATCCCCAGACCCCTGCGAGGACGAGGCTCAAAGCCCAGCAGCTCGGTCAACACAGCATCAGAGATCATATCTCTCCACCGCACTGGCCCTCCTTTGAAGGAAAGCCGTGTCGCAAAGCAAAGTCGGTAGGCTTCACCGTCACCTCTCCCCAGCTCAGATGGAAGGTGTGGGTGGTATCCCACCAATACTCAGAAAGGCCAAGGAAGACGCTCTTGTTCTTCCTCGTGTCAAAGACCCCGACCAGGTTCTCTACAAACACACCCAAGCCAGAAGCGTAGACCAGCCTCCTGGGACTCGGCCTACCATCCACAGAAATATCAGGCATACGCTGCCACAACTCAACAACAGCCTCGAGCGATCCCCGAGTCTTCATCCTCTTGGCCTTCCCAGCCATAAGCCCCACATCCTGCAGGTAAACACAGCAAAGGTACGTCAATCACAGTACTTAATATAAAACAAAAGGCACAAAAGTCCGTCCCAACACGGAAAACCATGAAAATAACCCGTCACAAAACACGACACACATTGCCCATATTTTTCACATATATCCCGTCACAAAACACGGCACATGTTGCACATAATTTTCACGTACATTATGCATATAATTTTTCCCATGCAGTCCGTCACAAAAACACGGCACACACTGTACACATTTTCTCAAAAGAGGGATTAAGCCCTACACGACACATTTTCAAAACAAAACAAAAAAGAAGTCCGTCCCAACACGGCAAAAGCACATATAACCCGTCACAAAAACACGGCACATATTGCACATATTTTCCCCACAAAGTCCGTCACCCAAAAGCACGACACACACTGCATAACAAAAATCCGTCCCTACACGGTACACACTTTCAGACAAAACCCGTCACAAAATACGGCACATGTCACATTTTTTTTTCACAAAATTTGTCACTACACGACAAACTTTTCTCATAATGTACATACATAAATAGCATTAGGTACAAAACACCAAAGCATACATTTCATTAGAGAGGCACTTTATTTTCACAAATAAAAGCTAATCTACACATTTCTGCACAAAATACACATACCCACAATTTTTACATGTCCATTTTCAACAATTCATCAAGAATTTCACAAAAGGCATAAAAAATAACAAAAATTCAAAAATGCGAAAAACTAAAACCTAGTTCTAGCATTCAAAAAATTCGAGCAGGGAATCAAAACGGAACGGATTTCTTACCTCCCCGACGTTCCTAGAACGACGATTGTGCACCTCCGGATTTGGATACAAGACATCCGGATTCTTCGAAGATGGAACAAACGAGATCCAATTTCTTTGGAGCTCCATCCGTTGCTCGACCACTTCTTGACTGCGTTGACGACGATTCCTTCGAGATCCTTCCGCCATGGCAAGCAATTCAAAGCAAAAATGGAGGATTTTGGTTAACAATGGAGGTTTTTTCTCTCCCTCTCTCTCTCGGGTTCACGTACTGAAGAAGAAGGAATGGGGAAGGGCTCGGCTTTTTAACCCGGTCAAAACCTGGGAACTGTAAAAAATCAAAGTGGTCCGTATGGACCTCTTTGCATCCCAGGTTGGTCCGTACGGACCTTCTTGCAAGGGAGGGCCAAATTACTTTCCTGCTCTTATAATCTTTGCCCCTGGATGTCCTAAGGCCTTTTTCAGCAAATCCAAGTGCAGAATGGTCCCTAACCCTTCAATTCAAAGACCGGCAGTCAGTGTAAGCCCGAACCTCGCCCACTCCAACGTCAATTCAAAGACCGGCCGTCAGTGTAAGACCGGTCCTCGCCCACTCCAACGACAATTCAACCACCGGCCGTCAGTGTAAGACCGGTCCTCGCCCACTCCAACGGCAATTCAACCACCGGCCGTCAGTGTAAGACCGGTCCTCGCCCACTCCAACGGCAATTCAACCACCGGCCGTCAGTGTAAGACCGGTCCTCGCCCACTCCAACGGCAATTCAAACACCGGCAGTCAGTGTAAGCCCGAACCTCGCCCACTTCAACGGCAATTCAAGAACCGGCCATCAAAGTAAGCCCGAGCTCCTCCCCCAACAAGTCAAAGGGAAGTCGTACGAGACTACATATCCCCAGCATCGGCCGTCAATGTAAGCCCGAACTTCGCCCACTCAACTGCAAAACAAGCGCAAGAAGGAGCCAACACCTCCGAGTACAAATCCCAAGGCACGAAATGCCTCCAAAATGCCAAATGGTGAAGCAGCAATCACCAGCCAGCATCCTTGCCCACTCATCGACAACACAAGCACCGACCATCAAAGTAAGCCCGAGCTCCTTCCCCAGCAAGTCGAAAAGGGAATCATTGCAAACCCCTACAAGGCCACAATAAATCCCCAACGGATGAACACCGTCAGCCATCGCAAGTCCAACCTTCTCCCCAACGGACAAAGCACGAGCTCAAGGCAGCCATGCCCCCCACAACCACATGCCAGAAGACGATTCAAAGTCCTCACACATGGCACCAACCGCCGCCAGAAGACGATTCAAAGTCCTCCAGCGTGGCACCAACCGCCGCCAGAAGATGATTCAAAGTCCTCCCGTGTGGCACCAACCGCCGCCAGAAGACGATTCAAAGTCCTCCAGAGTGGCACCAACCGCCGCCAGAAGACGATTCAAAGTCCTCCAGCGTGGCACCAACCGCCGAAGACGATTCAAAGTCCTCCAGCGTGGCACCAACCGCCGCCAGAAGACGATTCAAAGTCCTCCAGCGTGGCACCAACCGCCGCCAGAAGACGATTCAAAGTCCTCCCGCGTGGCACCAACCGCTGCCAGAAGACGATTCAAAGTCCTCCTGCGTGGCACCAACCGCCGCCAGAAGACGATTCAAAGTCCTCACGAGTGGCGCAACCACATTCAGAAGACGATTCAAGTCCTCACACTATCTCCAGCCCGGAAGGCTTTAAACCACTCGGTCCGGAACACCGTATAAACCTCCCAAATCACTATCTCCGGTCCAGAAGGCCTTAAACCACCCGATTAGGAAAATCGTAAAATTTCCATCCCAGGACACCACCACGTCCTCACAATTGACCTCGGCGGTCACCACATCTTAGGACACCACCACGTCCTCACAATTGACCTCGGCGGTCACCACATCCCAGGACACCACCACGTCCTTACCACTGACCTCGGCGGTCACACAACACTTCAAGGCACCACCATGCCCGCACTCACAATTTCGCGACCTCTGAACTACGACCAGGCTTGATTCCCGCCAGGGATACGTAGGAATCCTATCACAGGGTCCAGCCATCGACCTATGCGGTCACCCAGGACACCACCACGTCCTTACCACTGACCTCGACGGTCACACAACACTTCAGGGCACCACCACGCCCGCACTCACAAAACACTCACCCCACACCCGAACTACGACCAGGCTTGATTCCCGCCAGGGATACGTAGGAATCCTATCACAGGGTCCAGCCTACTGACCTATGCGGTCACACAATAGGACACCACCACGTCCTCACACTGACCTCCCCGGTCACTTTATCTCCCAGCACGCGATCCAGATTAGGACCCTTATCTTATCGGCGACCCCACTTCTTTCATAAGTGACGTCGTCGAGGGGCTTCTGTAAGTACCCCAATCTGGATCACCCCCTTTCAAGCACACGGGAAACACCACAGACTCATCAACGCAGTCTCGACGACCTTTGGCACTCAAAACCCTCTCAAAACCCCCAGCCAAACCAAGGGAGGAGCCTTCCTGGGATAAAAAGGGACAAAAGGACCTTTCGGGAATTTTCAGGAAATTGGGAAAGCAATAATGGTCCGTACGGACCTCTTTGTTATCATAATTACTGAATCCCCTTAAAGTCCACAATATTCCCTCAAATCCCGGAGAAAATGATTACCCTCTTGCTTAGTTGGTCCGTACGGACCTCTTTGCATGTCAACTTGGTCCGTACGAACCTTATTGCATAAGGAACATCATAATTGCAGAATATTCACCATCATCACAGATTCCCTCAAATCGAGGAAAACCAAAAGTCTGGATTACCAGGGAGGTCCGTACGGACCTTCTTGCACCAAATCTGGCACTATAAATAGAGGGCTCCCCCTCCTCATTTTCACACACCTCCCACTTCTCTCTTCCTCCCTAGGCCTTCTGGCTTCCCCTCTAAGTCCTTCCGAGGCACTCCCGGCCCCTTTCGGATCCTTCCGAGGCCTTCCGAGCCCCCTCGTGGTGCTCCGAAGCCTCCCCGAGCGCTCCCGCGACGCTCCCGCGCTGCCCCGAGGCACTCTCGAGGTACTCTGAGGCCCCTCGTGGTACTCCGAGGCCTTGCCTGGTCTTTCCACGGTGTCCCGGCTCTTTCCGAGTCAAACCGGCGATCCCAAACCACGCCGAAACTCTGCCCGAGTAACTCCTGCCACCCCAACACACGCCGAACCTCTGTCCGAGTGATCCCAACGATCCCCACGCACGCCGAACCTCTGCCCGAACGCAGCCTGCAACATCAACTCACGCCGAAACTCTGTCCGCAGACAACCGGCATCTCCCGAAGCAATCCCGATCCGTACCGGAACGCTACTCCGACCTCAAACACTATTCCCCTGCGGAAGACAGACACAAACCAACATTGGTAAGGCTTCCTTCCATTACTATTTCAATACATTTCCATACATAGCATACAATGTAGACATCCGATACAGCATGCATTTTTTAAAAGCACACACACACACACACAACATTTAAAGGATATTAGGGGTATCCGAAAGACTCGTTTTACGAGGCGACTCGGGTGAGCTCTAATATTCTAATATTCTCTTCCCGAGGAGTCATCTGACCTCCGAACTCAAAATCTCATCACACAAAAACAGTTTAAAATTATCTTTAAACTGATGCCCTTTTTCAATGTTTTGGGCTTAATAAAAACGGCGTGGCGACTCTACAAATGCGAAAACAAAACGGCGAGACATCCCTCCAACGCGAAAGATGCCAGATGCCGGGGCGCGAACGCGCTGCCTCTCGGATCCGGGTAATTTCAACCGCTCAAGAATATTGCACCCGCTTCTATACCATCTCACTCGGTTCATGGTGAGAAACCCCCAAAGTTTATCGGGGTGGATTTCAATAGATGGCAACAAAATATGCTATTCTACTTGACCACTCTAAGTTTGCATCGGTTCTTAAAAGAAGATCCGATTGTTGCAAATGGTGATCCCGACCCTCAAAGGCTTTTGGCCAAAGAGGCTTGGGACCATGGTAATTTTTTGTGTAAAAACTACATTTTGAATGGACTCGATGATGCACTATGTAATGTGTATAGTACCGTCGAGTTAGCCAAGGCATTATGGAATACCTTGGAAAGGAAGTACAAAATTGAAGATGCCGGGTCAAAGAAGTTTGTCGTCGGAAAATATCTTGACTTCAAAATGGTGGATTCTAAGTTGGTAACAACTCAAGTTGATGAGTTCCAACTTATATTGCATGGTCTTGATGCCGAAGGAATGATCATGAATGATCCGTTCAAAGTGGCATCAATCATAGAGAAGTTGCCGCCTTCATGGAAGGACTTCAAAAATTATCTCAAGCATAAACGTAAAGAAATGACTTTGGAGGACTTGGTTGTTCGTCTTCAAATTGAAGAGAATAATTGAGCCAATGAAGCTAAAGCTACCAAAGGCAAGATGGAGGCAAAAGTCAATCTCGCCGAAGCAAGCACTAGCGGCACCAAAAGGAAGCATTTCGGGAATGCTAAGAAAGGGAAGAACAAGGGCTCCTCAACTAAGAAGTTCAAAGGAGCATGCTATAATTGTGACAAGTCGGGCCATATAGCAAAGGATTGTCGCCACCCAAAGAAGGAAGCGAACAATGTCGAAGATATGGATCTTGATTTTGCTGCGGTGATCTTCGAGGCAAACGTGACAAATTTGGATGACAATCCAAAGGAATGGTGGATAGATACCGGGGCTACCCGCCATATTTGTGCTAATAAGGAGAGTTTTTCTTCTTATACTCCCATTTCCGGAAGGGAATTGTATATGGGAAATTCAGCGACTTTCGATGTTCAAGGAATTGGAAATGTTGTATTGAAGATGACCTCGGGGAAAGAAGTGACCTTGCTTGATGTGCTGCATGTTCCGGACATCCGCAAGAATCTAGTTTCCGGTGCTTTGTTAAGTAAAGCTGGTTTTATATTAGTTTTTGAATCCGACAAGTTTGTATTAACCAAGAATGGTTTATTCCTTGGAAAGGGCTACCTCGAGAAGGGACTTTTCAAGATGAATGTAATGAATGTTATCCGCCAAGGTGCGAAGAATAAAAATGTTGTTTCTTATGTTTACTTGTCGGAAAGTCCTAGTTTATGGCATGATAGATTAGGTCATGTGAACTTCGACACTATTAAGAAATTAGTTAAACAAGATTTAATCCAAATGCCTAAATCTGATTCAACTAATAAGTGCGAAGTTTGCGTTGAGGCAAAAATGACAAAGTCGCCATTTAATGCAATAAAAAGAAACACGACTCCTCTCGAGTTAATTCACACCGACATATGTGATTTAAAACTTGTGCAAACTCGAGGAGGTAAAAAGTACTTCATTACATTCATAGACGATTGCACTAAGTATTGTTATGTTTATCTCTTAAGAAGTAAAGATGAAGCCTTAGGGGCTTTCGAGACTTATAAGAAAGAAGTTGAAAATCAACTTAACTTAAAGATTAAGAAAATTAGAAGTGATAGAGGAGGAGAATATGAAGCTCCATTTGAAGGACTATGTTGGGAATTCGGCATAATTCATCAAACGACTGCTCTATATGCCCCTCAGTCTAACGGAATTGCTGAACGCAAAAATCGTACTCTCAAAGAGATGATGAACGCATTTTTGATAAGTTCAGGCTTACCCGACAACTTGTGGGGGGAAGCTATACTCACTTCTAATTACATTCTTAATAAGATACCCAAGAAAGGTATTGATAAAACGCCCTATGAATTATGGCATAATCGTAGGCCGTGTTATAAATATCTTAAAGTTGGCTAGGGTTGAAATACCTAAGCCGAAACAAGTGAAGATTGGTCCAAAAACCATTGACTGTATTTTTATTGGATACGCCAATAACAGTAGTGCCTATCGATTCATAGTGCACAAGTCAGAAATTCCTGATATGAATGCAGGAATGACAATAGAATCAAGGAATGCTGTATTCTTTGAAAATATCTTTCCTGCTAGGGATAGGAAAGAAGGTAATTCTCAAAAGAGAACATATGAATCTACAAACGGTCCATCTCAAGTAGAAGATGAAGGACCTAGACGTAGTAAAAGGGCAAGAGTGGAAAAGTCTTTTGGTCCTGATTTTTTTATCATTTATGTTGGAAAACGAACCAGCTACTGTTAAAGAAGCTTTATCTGGACCGGACAGTACGTTCTGAAAAGATGCTATTAACAGTGAGATAGAATCCATAATGCTTAATAATACTTGGGAATTGGTGGATCTCCCTCCAGGTTGCAAATCATTAGGTTGCAAATGGATTCTTAAAAGAAAGTATAAAGCCGATGGATCTATTGATAAGTATAAAGCTAGGCTAGTTGCCAAAGGGTTTAGACAGAAAGAGGGATATGATTTCTTCGATACATACTCTCCTGTCACAAGGATCACATCTATACGTGTTCTCATAGCTATTGCAGCAGTGCATAATCTTGAGATACACCAAATGGATGTGAAGACAACCTTCCTAAATAGAGAACTAGATGAAGAAATTTACATGGAACAACCCGAAGGGTTCGTGGTTCCTGGTAAAGAACGAAAGGTGTGTAAACTTGTAAAGTCGTTATATGGACTAAAACAAGCACCTAAACAGTGGCATGAGAAATTCTATAGAACTATGTTATCAAATGGATTCAAGATTAATGAATGTGACAAATGTGTCTACATTAAAGGAACATCTGAATCATTTGTTATTGTCTGTCTTTACGTAGACGACATGTTAATAATGGGAAGTAGTCATGAATTGATCATGAATACCAAAGGCATGTTAAAGAAGAACTTTGACATGAAAGATATGGGATTAGCCGATGTCACATTAGGAATAAAGATTTCTAGAACATCAGAAGGAATAGTCCTGTCACAATCCCATTATCTGGAAAATGTACTTCAAAAATTCGATGTCATTAACAGCCCTCCAGCTAAGACTCCGATAGACTTGGCACTACACTTAGCTAAAAATAGAGGGGAACCAGTTTCTCAGTTGGAGTATGCAAGAATAATCGGCAGTCTGTTGTACTTAACGAATTGTACACGTCCAGACATTGCATATTCAGTGAGCAAACTAAGCAGGTTCACGAGTAATCCCAGTACAGATCATTGGAAAGCACTATTGAGGGTATTGAGATATTTAAAGTATACATTAAATTATGGGATACTTTGTAAGAAATATCCATCAGTATTAGAAGGATACTGTGATGCAAACTGGATATCGGACATAAAAGACTCAAAATCCACGAGTGGATATGTTTTCACAATAGGTGGAGGAGCAGTGTCGTGGAAATCCTCCAAAGAAACGTGTATAGCCAGGTCCACGATGGAATCTGAGTTTATAGCTTTAGATAAAGCTGGAGAAGAAGCAGAATGACTTAAGAACTTTCTGGAGGATATTTCTTGTTGGAATAAACCTGTGCCTGCTGTACTAATACGCTGTGATAGTCAATCAGCAATAAGAAGGACGCAGAACAGTATGTATAATGGTAAGTCTAGACATATCCGTCGTAGACATAATACCGTTAGACAGTTGATCAAGAATGGGGTTATCACAATTGACTATGTGAAGTCAAATGATAACATAGCGGATCCGTTTACAAAAGGTATGAATAGAGATCAACTGTATAAACTGTTAAGGGGAATGGGCTTAAAACCCACAATAAAAGAACTCATAGTGGACACTCAACCTTGAGAATTGGAGATCCAATGCCCTTAGTTCAATGAGACAACCAAGCTATAAGTTCTAGTAGAATCACTTGGAAACAACAACTCGGTTGAATGACCTGGAGATGTTGAATACTCATTCCCAGAACATCCAAGTATAAGCACCTGCAGCAGTGGTGAGGATAAGTTGAGAAAACTTTTAATGATTCCTATACCTACGGGTGGAGTAGTGCAGGATACTCCTAATAGTGTGAATCACCTATATAAGCGAGAAGTAACTTGGCTGCTTCTAATATGAACGCTTATGAATGAGATACGGTCCATGGCCGAAATGGACAAAACGTGAGAACAATAACTGTTAGAGCTATTATTATGTGAGTATTGTTGTCTTGGTATACATCATACAGTCACTGGTTCAAAGCGACTCGCTACCAAATGGCTAGTATATCCGATAATATTTCACTAGGGGAGATTCAAAGCCATAAGCTATCTATCCCGATGTAATAATGGTTCGCCGGAACTTTTGGACGAAATTGCTTACATGCATTAATTGTCATTCATGTGGGGGATTGTTGGAAATGGGTAACGAAAGTTAAGTTTCACTTATCGTGCCTTGCCTTGCCTCTCGACCGTGCAGAGCCTTGGACTCGACCGTGCATATTTCCTTTGCACGGCCGTGCAGTTCCTTGAACACGGCCGTTCAAGTGCTGTTATACCCGAAAAGTTGTGACTTTTCAAGGGAAAAGCCACAAACCCCTTAACTCTCCTTATATACTTCCCCTCCGAATTTCAATTCATACATACAGTAAATTGAGTCTTCCTACATACATTTGAGATAGATTAACTTAGCCTAATCATTTCATCTTGTTGCATTATTTTCTTCAAGTTCGAAAGTTCCAAATAGTCAATTCTTCGTTAGATTTGTTAATTTGGAATGCTCCTATTAACAAACAGAAGTCGTTGCATCTCACGAGAAGTTTGTCATCAACCGTAAGCACCAGTGCGGGACAAATACTTCTTACGAAAATTGTGTTAAACACAAGCCTCGACTACATCAAGTTTGTCTTTTCAATTTCCGTTATCTTTCTCATTTTCTTTGTTATTTCCTTAAGAAGCCTATCAAAAAATCCCAACAGATCTTCCCCACAAATAGAGTTTCCTAATACATGTGAGAGTGCTACAAAATAATCAAAAGATACACTAGAACAGGGAAACTAATTAATAGGTTAGTTTATAAATAATAACAACTAAATAAATTAAAGAAGATATTTACAAATATATTCTAAAAATAAGAAAAATACAAATCCTAATAATTAGAAATCATCCTTGGTAAATACATGTGTAACTATTCACACTTACACATTGTAAGCAATATATAACATGATGCGATGTACATGGTATTCCCGAACACTTAACGTGATGAAGGCTCTTCTTCACTTCTCCCTCTCCATTGTTTTGAGAGTATTTCTTCTTCCTCATGAACTCTTCTAATCTCCTATGGTATCAGAGCCATCGATCTATGGTGGCTTGATTGTTTCGTTTCGTTTTATTAAGGCTCTTTTTCTTTAATCTCTTTATTATTATTATTTTTTCTTAAAAAATAAATAAAAAAAGAAATGGATGACTTTTGGTACGATCCAATTTGATTTGATTCATTATCATCATCCTTTGTTATTTGTCAATTATGCATCTGTCTTGGTCATACTGCAATTAATTGTTTGTATAATTTTGAACCAAGTGATACCACCGATGGTTCTCCCCCTTTCGTAGCATCGAATCGATATAGAGAATTCATAGATTCTAATGATTATTTTTCTTCTTTCTAGGCTTCAAATTGACTTTATCTGGAGCATAAAGAAACTAAAGATGTCATAGGTTTTTCTCCTTCCATCATATAAGAACCAATGATTGACACTAATGTTTCATCTCTTTTCAACTGTTAATTGGTATGTTGATCATCTCCTAGATCAAATACACTGTCTTCAAAAACTTCCGTCTCAATCATTGAAAAATTATTTTTCTGAAGCAAAATCGATTTCATATGCTATATTAATAGGGCCGGGAGTCAAATCTCTAAAATCGAGCTTATTAATTTTGTTGTTGATGGACTTGATCCGTTGTACGAATAATTTATTAATTACTATTTTTTCCGAAAACCTAATATTTCTTTAGATTTTCTGTATAATCATCTTCTTCTTCTTGACACCAAACAACAAGCCTGCCCGAGCCGGCCATCTCATGCCCATTGGATTCCTAAGTCCACCTCTGTTGTTCAGTATTCTAACGGACATTCTAATGCTTTGGGCTCTTCCAAGCGCATCTCTAATCCAACAACTACTAGCCCTCTTGATGTTCCCCTTGTAGCCAGTAACGTTAAGGCTTTACCTCCAAGCCAGTCCTCACAAGCACAAAGGTGTCCTACATATCAGGCCACATCCCAGATTTATGTTTTGATCACTGAGTCTTTATTTTTTTCGTTTTAATCATTAAAGTCGTTATATATTTGCTTAACATTTCACTCCGTTTCCTTCTTTTTACATCTAAGGAAAATTTTGTAACTTTCTCTCTCTTTCCATCACAACTAAAAACTACCCCGACGCGCTCCAATGGTTGTCTCCACGCACGGCGAAGGATTCCGGCGGTGAACATCTGGTCAACCGGTTAGGCATCTCTTCCTCTTTCTTTCCCTCCTCGTAGTTTGCATATCGCCGCTCTTCCCACAGTTCGCACACACATTCACTCTTGTCGAAAACTGCTGTTGATTTTCGTAGCACTAGTTCCCGTTTTAAGAAATTAGGGCATTGATTTTGCAAATCTTTGTTATATCCAAGGCAGAATCCGGTGAAATCAAGCTAATCCCCTAGGGACATTTCATTTGAATTATCATACATTTTGCGATTGAATCAAAAGCTAATCAAACATAATAATTAGCTAGAAAATTGATTGAAAACATAGGGGTACTTTATTGACCATACTTTACAAAAGTGAAATCTATCGGAAAAAACCGGGAAGAAGGTTGGAATGAGGCATCTATGGCGTGGCGATATTATTTCAAATTGTCAACATTGGATGACTTTTAATTGCTTCACATGGAAGTTTGAGCCCGTTCACAGACTCAGCTTTAGCCTCTACTTCCATGGGTCGTGTAACTGAAGAACCACCATTAACCGACTCCTTGCTACTTCTCTCCGAAGTCGCTTTATCTTGGTCCCTCTGCCACCATAAAGAAGATTTTGAATTGGTTATTTGTATGCAGAGTCTGATGAATGAGGGTAAAACATAATTTTAATTGTTAATATGAAGTTAAAAAGAAATTATATTAAGAAAGTCGTGAACTTACTGGCAAGGGAGTAGATTTCAGTTCATTCACAACAAGAGATGCATCTTTTGGTTTTCTTTGCTTGACCTGGTTTGTGAAACTGTCGGGCATGTTAGTCAGAATCAATTCTTCCAAGGTTCTTAGCTGTAGCAGTCTGAGTGGAATGTTCCTCAACTTATCACAGCGCCTTATGTTGAGCTCTTTGAGGCTTTTCATTGCCCCTTCCTCCACTTCCCAGTCCTCTAAGTTCTCCAGCACCCAAAGCTTTAAAACTCGAAGTTTACGAAATCCTCCCTTGGGGCACACCATATTTTTCCCTTTGTACGAGCTGCCCAAAAGCCTGAGCACGGTTAGGCATGGCAGCTGGCTCAGTGTCTGCATGGGATCCTCGTTCAGATGGGAGTTTGACAATGTGAGAACCTTGAGTGTTGGTGGAAATTCAAGGTGATCTGGTAGCTTTTCCAAATTCCCAAACAAATATAGATGTGAAAGTTGCAATAACTTTGGAAGTGGTTTGAGAATGAGATTTGAAGCGCGTCCTGCATCATCTTTTGACCGCAGCCTCAAAGACTGAAGATCTTTTAAATTTGAGATCCAGTCAAGCAAGTCACCTTGACTAGAGCTTAAGTTGAAACTCATACCTAACTCCCTGAGGTTCTGCAGTTTGTCTAAGCCATTCTTCACAGAGATCTTGTCATCTACAAACAATCCCCACAGTGTCAGGAGAGTAGGGGAACTTCTGGGTGGCATAGCAAGACGGATATCATTGAGATTGAGATGGCGGAGATGCTTCAGTTTCCAAATGGAGTCAGGTAGGCTGTTTATGAAAGTGTGCTTCACATCCAAGGTTTCTAGGTATGGCAAGTCACCGACTGATTGAGGGAGGCTGTCCAAGAAAGTCCACCGTAGCCCCAAGTACCTTAGATGGTATAGATGACCAAGCTTTTCTGGTAAACTTGGTTTGTACACTCCCTCTAGATCAAGAACCCTCAGTAATCCAAAGCCATTGTCAATGATTCTGCCCAAAAGTCGACCTACTTCCTTTGCTGGCGTATCCTTCTTTTGAAAATTGAATGACAAGTAAGAACGTAAAAGAGAGGGATCATGAGCGAAATTCTTAAAATCCAAAGAAAGTGAAGGCGTCGTAGAGTTCCCAATTTCTCTACTATTTTTAACTAGTTTACCACTAGTGCAGAAATAATTTAGGGCAGAGAAGAGAGAAACTTTTTGTTCGTTCAGCCTTTCTACATGTTGTAATTCCCTTTCTCTCTTGGTGAAAACACCCTTAGCGTCTACGTACTCAACCATCCGACGGACGCCGAATGGACCTGCTGATTCTTCATGGAATTCTGAGGTGCGGTGGATGTAGAATAAGCTGATGTCCTGGGCTCTTGGCAACAAATAATCGTGCAGAACACCAAGTATACAGCATTTTCTAGGGCTATTATCAGACCTCAGTTTAGTTATCTGAATCATGCTCCGGTTGACCAAATCGTCAAAATACTTTTGTACCAAATCCTCCGGTAGAATCTTTTTGGATCTGCGTTTCACAAACCCCTCAGCAAGCCAGAGTCTAAGCAACCTTCTTACGGGGATGTCATATCCTTTAGGGAAAAGTACCAAATAAAGAAGGCACAGCTTTGTGTGGATTGACAGGTCGTTATAGCATAACGCCAAGATATCATTGCAGTTCTGCCCAAAATGTACATGGGGCCAGTTGCTTCTTTTCTTAGTTGATAACAGCCCAGCTATGAGGACAATATTAAGGGGCAGCCCATTACATACTTCCAAGATCCTCGGCTTTAAATTGTCCTGAATAAGATTTTCTTTTTTCTCCATCCCAGCCTTCTTTAAGAACATATCCCAGCTATCTTCATCATCAAGTCGCTTCATCAAATGCGAGAGGACACTTGTCTCTGGGCTTGAGCTGGCTTCACAAGATGTGAAGATGATCTTACTTCCATTTTTCTCGTCCGGAAATGCCTCTTTCAGATCATTCCACACATCACATGTCCTTACACCATCCAGCACAACCAGGTATCGTTTCTGCCCGAGACACTCGAAAAGCCTCTTTTTCAGTGCATGTTGATCAGGAACCATAGCACCATCATCCTTGAGATTATCCACCAATTTTAACAAACTGAGCAAGATCTCCCCAGCAGCATACTCCTTTGGAATGGAGACCCAGTGACGGTAGTCAAAACGTTCCTTGATTTCTCTGCTTCTATAGATTGCACGAGCAAGGGTAGTTTTGCCTGACCCCACTTCACCTACAATTGAAACCAAGCGTTCACCCTTCTTGATTAGCCGTTTCACAAGAGTATCAACATCAGCTCTGAGACCAAAGATGCCCAATTTTTCTTCCTGGTAAGAAAAGCTGGACATTTGTCTTGGGTACTGTAGACGCTCTTCTTTCAAACCAACTATCTGCGCGTCGTTTTGGTCGTAAGAATAGCTAAACGTTAATTTCTTCCGGTGTTGCTTGATTGGTGACACCACGCTTAGAGATCGAACGTGACCAACATTTGTGTTGTTGGGGCTAATTGTGTGAATTTCTGAAGTGGGAGGGCTCCTGTAATGCAGTGCATTTGTCAAAGATTCGCGCTCAACACTGTTGTTTTCTTCTTCATCATCGTCATTTTCTTCCTCCGCTTCATGGGGATCAAAATCACTAGTATCAGAATTAATGCTTTGACGGGTTCGCTGGGACTGTTGCTCTTCACCAAAGCTAGATGACACTGACAAGGTGTTAGCTGGGCTTGCAATGTCTAACCCAGAGGGCATGGCTTTATTGAGTTTCTGTATCTGCTCTCGAACTTTCTTCATCTTTCTGCGAAGTTTACGGGAAGCATTTAAATTGTTAAAGAATAAAGCTTGGTTCATGAGAAAACCAAGTCTTTTCCTCTGACGAGCAATCCGGAGAGAGAATTTCTCGATTTCATCTTCCACCATGTAAAGAGTTTCAAGATACTTTCCTACCCATTTCTTTGCCGCCTGGTTGGTGTCTGACTTGTCTTCAGCAACAGTCAGGTATCCCCGCATCTTTCTGAGGGACTTTCTGATCTCATGCATTTGGTTTACTATAACGATATTATGGCTTACAGATTCTTCTTTGAGCATGTCAGTCAATTTCTGAGTCACACCAGAAACTACCGCCTCGACTGCCATTGTTAAGAACAATCTCAAGCTCACGCACTTGTGTTTTCTCTCGTAAGGTTTGTAAGAATGCTTTTTTACTTGAATTTGATTTCTCAAGTTTGGTTTTCTCTCGTACTTATATCACTATCTCTGCATTTTTCTTTCTTACTAGCCATTGACTTGGCCATATACAAAGTCTTCTTGCCACCTAGTGATAGGCCGAGTAATCTAGCGTGTGAAGTAGCTGGTAGCCCCCACAATCAAAAGACTTGAATACTTTAATGAAGTTGCCTGGTAAATTTGTGGGTAATTCTTGTGTATATGTCAGGCATCATCCTGGAAAAAAACATGGTGAATTGCTGGGCCTAGTTAGACTAAAATACATGGTTTCTATGCATTTGGATGTTAGCAGATAGTACCAAAAAGTGACTTTGGTTCCTTCTTGGCAAGTGACAACAAATAAATAAATTTGGAGATGGCCATTTTGGGCCGTGGCCCGTGGGCGGCCGGGCCGGCCCGTGGCCCGCCGTCCGTTTGCCCGCGCCCGTCCAGTCCGTGGCCCGTTATCCGCTTGGCCCACTTCGTATACGGGACGGGCCTGGGCCAAAGAGGTCCGCGCGGACCGGTCTTTGGCCCGCGGATCAGAAGATCCGTTTTGCAATGAGGTCCGCACGGACCTTTTTGTATAAATGTCTAAAAAATAAAAATAAATAAAGGATAATCCGTCCCTCTTTTCTTTTATATACTTTAAATTGTTTAGTTTTTTTCTATTTTTTTTTATATACCTTTTTGAAAAAAAATATCAGTAATAAAAAAAGTCTAAAATATTATTTCCTAGTCAATAAAAAATTAATAAAAAATAAAAATAAATAAAAATAAATAAAGGATAGTCCGTCCCTCTTTCATTTGTTGAGAAAGATGACAACGTTGAGGACAAAAGGTGTTTATTGGTTCAATAACAAGATGTAAAAGAGAAGAATATATGTGCCAGCCTTGGGTTCGGGCACATGTTTTAGACTTTGAATATTGACTGTTGCAAATTTTATATTCATGTTGTTTCGTTTTATATTTTTCATCATTAGTTGAAAAGTTCAAATTGCTTGATTGAACAAGTGGAAGCTACATTCATTTAGGGTATGCCACGTCATACTTGGCCTTTGGATCAGACCGAGCTTGAGCCCGGTCTAGCTGGTCCGGGCTCATCAGTTTCAGTGCTATATGTCTTCCATATGGCCCGGTCTAGCTAGGCCTAATGCAAGAAAATCATGACTTAGGTAGGATGTACCTCTCAAAGGGAAGAAAGGATTGCTAACAGAATGAATACGTAGCTAGAAAAAAGCCTCTGAAATTCATTTCACTGATAGACCTTAGTGACAACCGAGATAAAATTAGAGAACACATCCCCAAATTCAATTTGGACTTAAATCGAGTTATGGCTAGTCAAAGTTGGGTTCGCAGAATTCGATCACTGAAACTCACCTTAGAAATTTTGTTGATGAACGACAACAATGGCGATCCACACTTGCGAACACGGCAGTTGAGTTTCAAGGGGATCTCGCCTCAATGGGTTTGGATGGTGTCTCTCTAAACTCTCTCCCTCACTTTATCTGATTTCTCTTTTTCTCTTTCTCTCACTTTGTCCGGTTTAGAAATAGTGGGTAGACAATGAAGAAGGTTTTGGAATTGACGGTGAACACGGACAATATTGGGTGTGTGGGAGGTGTGTTATACGGGTGTAGATTTAGGAGATTAAGAGGGTAAAATAGGAATAATGGTGGTGTGTGAAGTGTTGAGTGATAAATATTTTAAGTTAACTTAGTATTGCAGGTACATTTAGTAATGTTGCGGGGTGAATAACAATTCTCTTTATTTATTTGTTCAAATTTATTTTTTGGGATTTCATTTGGACTCATATTTCTTGAATTTTTTTCCATTAAAAATACAAAGATACATTAAATTTAGATTTATTTAATTATTCTAATGAAAATCTAAAATTTGTTATTGATACACCGTTATAAATGAGTACTCCCTCCGTCCCGCTAATATTAGCACAAACACTGTTTGCGCGGGAATTAAGGAATATGATATTTTAATAAAATGTTGTGAATGTAAAAGAATGAGTGGAGAGAGAATGAGTGGAGGGTGTAATAAATTATAATGGTGTTGTGAGTATTAAAATAATTTAGGAGAGAGAATGAGTGGGGTTGGGTGAATATTTTATTAATATAAAGTTTCCTTTTTGGGAGTGTGCGGATATTAGCGGGACGCCCAAAAAGGAAAGTGTGCTAATATTAGCGGGACGGAGGGAGTAAGTCTTATGAAAAACTAGTTTTTTTTTTTAAAATGTTATAAAAAACTAGTTTTCAGAACAGTTCATCACTCTTATTAGTTAGACTTAATGCTTTAAAACTAGTTTTTTTCTAATGTTACGAAAAAACTAGTTTTTTGCAAGATTTTGGCGTTATAAATACCATCAATAACAATTTTTGAATATTATTAGGATAATTAGATTAATCTAAAAACATTGCTAAAAAAATATGTTAGTTGTTAAAAAATAAATAAAAAGAATATTTTGATACAGAGGAAATATATTATAGATGACATCGTGTCAACAATAGCCATAAGTATAACCATGCTTAGCAAAATTTTCTATTATTCAGACATCCTTTTTTATAACCGTTTGATTGGGCATCCTTTTTTATAACCGTTTGATTACTAGTGATACACACAAAAATATAACAAAAATTAAGTCTCGGGATAGTGTATGTTTGTACATTCTTAAAATTTCATTATAATTATTAACTATTGACTTATTGTAAAAATCAGATAACCATAATAGTACTTGCTCTGTCAAACTGAAATCTTGGTCTTGCAAAATGGTACCCTTTTATTTACTTTAAAATGAATAACCATAAAGCTACAATTCAGAACAAAATCAATTTGAATTACTAGAATAAACAAAATCAACATCCTGGTTCAGCACTACTTCACTATCAACTTAGCTCTAGCATGTCCTTGAGATACCTGAAACTGTTCTGTAATACCTAAATGTGCCATCAAAAGCCACACATGAGTGAGAAGCTCACCTCCTTTCCGAAGCTGCTGTGCATGATAATTCCCCCGACAATGCGTAGCTGCATACGCCAGAATCTCCACCCACACCCTACTCATCACCACCCATTTTCTCTCCTTCTCCATGGCCAGCAATGACTTCGCCAGAATACACGCATCAAACAACACAGATTTACTTCTGTCTCCCTTCACTATAGCCGGTGGGATCTCAGTACTGACGTTAAGCAATCTCTGACAAGCTTTGACTTTGACTTTTCTTTCTGCAGAATCTTTGTCTTTGAAGAACTCCATGGCTTCAGCAACAGTGTCACGAAATCTGATGAGCCCGATTCCCATTGGCAGCATAAAAGGACACATGACAAGAAGATATAACATGTAGTCTGACACATATTTGCTTAGTCTACAACTGGAACTAATGTCGTCAGATTGATCTTGATCCATGTAGTAGCAAAGATCTGTTGCAATGTGCCAGATTAGAATGCTTTGATCAAACTCAACTTTATGTATACTCCATTCAAGAGGGGAACAATCTTTATCCTCGGACAATGAAAAACTACCTCTGTGGGTGCATAAAGCTCGAAGATCGTGATTACTTCCAGTTACCGTAAATTTCTTGAACTGATGAAAAATCAGATCTTTAAGCTCATCGGGTACTTTTACGTACCTCTTGTAACGGTGTTTTTCGCGATACTGATCTATCTTGAGAAACTTCTGTAATCTATAGAAAACTACGGGCTTCTCCTCTAGGCTGACGCTTAGTAGATTGTACTGTGCCATGGAATTGGACCACCATTTATTTGGCAGTTTTAGAAATGGAAGAACTTCACGGGTTTTGTTATGCTGGATCAACCAATGATCTGTCCAGTCTGATTGGAGCATAATGACGAAGGCGTAGATTTCCAAAAGGACGGCCACTATCAGGAGGAGGTAAGTAATAACAACATCAATTTTTTGAAACTGAACCTCATCACATAGCAAAACAAAGCCTGAAAATGCCCATAAAGTGCAAGAAAGAGTACCCAAACGAAGCATGAGGCCAACAAAGGAATAGGCCACAGGTGCTTTTGTATAAAGCACATCAAATGCAAACCCAAGTTCAACTTCGACTAAATGGAATGCTTCTGTGGGGGAATTAAGGCTTCGGAAGTACAATCGACTGCCGTCTAAATCTTGAAAGGTGAGGATAAGATCCACAAAAAGGCGCCTAAACGTTTGGAATAGGTCATAAGCGTTGGAAATTAGCTTACTCTTGTCTGCAGGGTAAGAAAAACAATCATCAAGAGGAAGAGGGGGTTCAGATACCTCCTCGGCTGCCACATCAAAACCCTCTGACCTTTTCAAAGCATATTCCGCCATAAATCTTGGATAATTAGGTCCCGGGTCAGGTTTTGTGAGCATTGAGTCTCGAAAGTTCTCAGTTGTTGCTGACATGAGGGCCCACGTACGTTCACCATACTTGATGAGTCCAGCAACATGCATAAAGATGCTCAAAATGGGAAGCCAAGAGCAACCTGGCCAGGCCAACAGGAAGATATACAGTGACACACCCGTCTGGATCACAAGTCCCACCAGATGCCTCAACCAAAGCTCATTGTCTTCCAATGAATAGGCAGTTATCGTGTCCGGACCACCAAGGTGAAGGAGGAGAAATGGGGCCCAGAAAGACATTATCTCATTTGTATAATTACATTTAGAAGAGTTGGAACTGGTCTTGGGATCAATATGGGAATAGGATTTGTGGGGGACTTCAATGGCATTTCTGGAAATAACGCCAAGGGCAACAGTAGCAACCCAGTCTGCTAATAAGTAGGCAGACCAAAGAGTTATTCTGAGGCGTGTTCGAGGAATACTCTTCCGTCGGTTGCCTAAAGAAATTAGCAATGTCTGCAAGATGAGGCTGATAAGAATCAGGGTGCGTAGTTCCCAGTCGTTCCACACTTTCTTTACACCTTGCGGGAACACTTCTACTAGTCTCCTGTTGTTTGCAAATAGAAACACACTAGCAGCTGCAGGGCCAAAATGAGGAACTATTTATCAGATAAACTCAGGAAAAAAACTTACACTTAGAACATGCAACATAACTCACTAGCATAAAAGAAAGCTCATATGACCATCTAAATGATTATTCCTGCAGATCACAAGATATATCTATGCAAAATAACCACGCAATTAGAACGACAATTAATGATAAGAGACGCAAGAAATTGTTAACCCAGTTTGTATGAGTGTATCTGCTTCTTTAGGATGAAACAACGGGAAAGGCTAGGTTCTAAGAATTCAAAGCCATCTTAAAAGGAAAAAGAAAACTAGGTTGATTTGAGGTCATTTTGACATTTATAAAAAATATTTACAAGGTAAATTATTATGCTTGAAAGTAGCTTATTCATTGATCCAACTTCAATTCATCATAACCTGGATATACATGATGGTAAGAGAATAAATCAAGTTCCACATAAGATCTAACAAGGCACTTTCCCAGCAACACAAGAAACTGCACCCCCAACAACACATCATACTAACAATGAGCTATAATCCAAGGGCTATCCAATGAATGTCATCACAAAAGGAGCGAAAACAAATGGAACAATCACGAGATTAGATACTTTTTATGTAGGATCTTTATATTTCGAATGTTCAGTGGATAACCAATATGGGGTAATCCAAGCCTAATAATAATGCTTGTAAAAAATATTTACAAGGTAAATTATTGCGCTTGAAAGATTTGAACTTGGAGAGAGTATTGATTGTGTTTGTGATTATTGTAATCTGATGTTTTTTCTTGTGTTGAATGAGAAGAATAAGAGGTCTATATATAGCATGAATGAGTCCACACTTGTGACTGTTCACATGAGTCATAAAGCCCCAAGCCAGCAGCCGTTATCTGATTGCTCGCCCGAGCATTGGCTGGTTGCTCGGCCGAGCACTTTAGTGACTCGCCCGAGCAGAGGTTAGACAGAAAGGCATGTTCCTGGACAGGTATGCTCGGCCGGAGCTTATGCCGTGCTCGGC
This sequence comes from Adenophora triphylla var. japonica, assembly GCA_022495995.1. Lineage (NCBI taxonomy): Eukaryota > Viridiplantae > Streptophyta > Magnoliopsida > Asterales > Campanulaceae > Adenophora > Adenophora triphylla. The sequence goes on along the minus strand of JAFEMH010000748.1, from coordinate 47,962 downwards.
CGAGCAGTTACTAGAAATTGACTTTTGCCGTTCACACTTAATATTTGACCTAATATTCCAACAGGATCTTTATATTCTGAATGTTCAGTAGATAACCAATACGGGGTAACCCAAGCCTAATAATAATGCAGGTAGGACTCTCGAATAACTCGAACCCCATGGAATTCTACACACAAGTTTCCTGCCCAAACCTGTTTTATTTTCAATTACTTGTCGTAAAGATAAGTCAGAACCAAGAAACTCCCCAAAACAACTAAGAAATCAGAAATACACCCATATACTCTTAGGCTATGGTTGGGAACTCAAATTCAAGTAGTTGAACTGGAATTGGAAAAGTAATTTACTTTGTTGGAATTCATTTTGTTCTTCCAATTCCAAATCCAAGGCTTGATTTCCCAAACATGCCCTCCAAAAATGCCAAATAAACCCACAAACAATAATAGTTTTAAATGAATTTCTAAATAAATGTCAATACTTACAACTTTTTGCAAAAGCTTTTATAAAATAAATAAATAAAATTAACATACCTGTGAATAACATGCTCAGACCCAGCAGCTCAAATGGAAACAAAATAAGAGTATTAAAACCCTAAATCAAATACAAGAAAGAACAGGAAGAGTTAATTGCAGAATGTGAATGAAGAAAAGGTGAAGCCTTTAAATATTTGTGAAATTTCTATGTAGAAATGGAAACAGGGATCAAATTTCCAGGAAACAGGGAAACCCAGCTTCCACAACTACACAAGTAACTCCAAGTTTCTCTGTCTTAACCAGAGTCCACAAGAGGTATGGGGGGCTAGTGCACTCCATCATCCATAATACAAATATAAATATTTGCACACCCACGTCCACACACGCACCCGCACCCGCACCCACACCCACACCCACACCCACACCCAAACCTGTTGTGTATACATTTTTCCACCCTATGAAAAGATGAAAAATAGTACTCCCTCCGTCTCACTTCAAGGGTTTTAAGGTAGTATTTCACGCTTCTTAAGATTTTTTTTAAAAAAATGAATAAAGAATTGCAAGTGGATAGAAGATTAGAGGAGAGAAAATTTAAAAGTTAAAGCATTTATGATAAAACCTCTTTTTTATTGTTTTTTTTTTAAATATGTTAACATTATAAGGGCATAATGAATGTTTTTTTTTTGTAATATATTTACATTATAAGAGTATAAATATTCAAAATACTGTTCAAAATTTCACATTTATGGAATGAGACTCTTAGTCTGTGACGGACCAAAAGAGAAAGTAGGACTCTTGAATTGGGCCGAAAAGATTACTAGGGTTATATTATACGGGTAATCCCGTCATGTTCTTCTGGAGGTCAAACAACAGAGTTATACTCATAAGGAATGAAGAAAAATGTTTAATTAAACAAACCTTTTTCAATTTTCCAAACTTTTGTGGACACATAACAGCGTGTTTTGCTTTCTCAAATTGTAAACTTTAAAATAAAAACAGATTCTAAAATAAATGCGTGTGGAAAATCAACCCTGTCTTTGCAAACTTTTAAAATAAAAATGAAGATATGCTATTCATAATCTTATTGATTTGTATTTAATTGCTTTAATGCCTTGAAAGTCCTTATATTATATTATAGGATTCCCCAACACCTTCATTACTACTTCATACTCCCTCCATTCCTATATGATTTTCTCATTTTTTTTCTTATCATTACGTACGAAGGTGCTTCGCTTCGTTTTATTAACGCTCTTTTTCTTTAATCTCTTTATTATTATTTTTTTTTCTTAAAAAATAAAAAATGGATGACTTTTGGTACGATCCCGTTTGCTTTGATTCGTTACCATCATCCTTTGTTATTTGTTAATTATGTATCTGTTTTGGTCATACTGCAATTCAGGGGCGGAGCCAGGAATTGGCCGAGGGGGGGGGCAAGATTACACGGGGTTCGGGGCGCGCCTAAAAAATTTCGGGTCGGACAAGTAAAAAATGGGTCGGATCCATGAAATACAATGTATTTTAGTTAACAAAAATGATAAAAGTAAATAATTCAAAGAACGATTGAAATAATGTTGAAGTATTTAACGCAAACAATTTATTAAAATATATTACTCGTACAAAAAAGAAATTCAAATTTGCTAATTAAACTCGGGATAATAGGAAGAAAGACCAAAAACAAAAAAAATGGGAAAAGCCTAATGAATTAATTAAGATTGAAAAAATGTGAGGAAATTAGAAGAAAGAGAAAAACAAAACTGTTAAGAGAAAGAATAGCAAAGATGGAAGACAAAATTAATTGAAAATGTAGGTAGCAGGGTTCGAACACGGATTTGAAAGTAAACACCAAAGGCTTTAACTTCACCCCTTCTACCGCTGAACCACACCACTCAATAGTATTAATCTTGAAGTTAATTATATATATACATATATAACAAAAATATGGTGGGGGCAAAAAAAAAAATCCTTTGCATTTCAGGGGGGCGAGTGCCCCCACCTGCCCCCCCTGGATCCGCCCCTGCTGCAATTAATTGTTTGCATAATTTTGAACCAAGTGATACCACCGATGCTTCTCCCCCTTTCGTAGCATCGGATCGATATAGAGAATTCATAGATTCTAATGATTATTTTTCTTCTTTCTCGGCTTCGAATTGACTTTATCTCTGAAATCCATTTCATATACTCTTACTATGGCCGGGATTCAAATCTCTGATATCGAGATTATTAATTTTGTTGTTGATGGACTTGATCCGTTATACGACAAATTTATTAATTACTATTTTTTCCGAAAACCTAATATTTCTTTAGATTTTCTGTATTGTCATCTTCTTGACACCAAACAACAAGCCTGCCCGAGCCAGCCATCTCATGCCCATTAGATTCCTAAGTCCACCTCTGTTGTTCAGTATTCTAACTGACATTCTAATGCTTTGGGCTCTTCCTTCCAATGACATCTCTGATCCAGCAACTACTAGTCCTCTTGATGTTCCCCTTGTAGCCAGTAAAGTAACGTTAAGGCTTTACCTCCAAGCCAGCCCTCACAAGCACAAAGGTGTTCTACATATCAGGCCACATCCCAGATTTCTCAAGATTCTCCATCTTTGGAGTCTCATGTTGCTTTCCTTTATCCAACACCAATATTACCGATTTTACTCAAGACAAAAATGATAAAGATGGGTACTACGCATTATATCCACCAAAGCAGTGGCGGTACAAGCCTTGTCAACAAGATCAACTCTATCTTCGGCTATTGTTCAACATTAATCGAGTCATGAACTCTTCTAATATAGTATTATTAACCCTGAAAGTGTGATAGCATCACACTTAGCCAAGTCAAAAAGGTTGACTTATTAAAGGTTTTGTTACTTTCTTATTTATTTAATTTAAGTAAATAATCTGTATATTATTTTTATTTCTACTATCATATTAACCGAAATTTTATACTGTGTTTAGTATTGTTTTGGTTGTTTATTTTAGGACTCTCACATGGGATAAAGATGGATTGAAGAAGATAAAGAGATAAAGGAAGATTGATGATAATCAAGCTATCCACCATGGTCATCCTTACCCGTCTAGCTTAGAACTCCTTGGCTATAAATATACGACCCAAGGCAGTTGTACAAACACATTTTTTACACTCCGAAAGGCTGAGGGATTTCAGGCTGAGAGAAGTTATGTTTTAGTGAGAGTTCTCTTTGTTGATTTTGTCATTCTCTTAGTTTACGTTTTGTAACCGGTTCAAAAGTGATTTAATAAGAGAAGTTTATTGTCTAAAGCATATTTCTGTAGATAAGTGTTTAATTCTTTGTTTATTTCTTTTATATTTTATTATTCCGCTGCATTTCTCTGTTGTGCTAGTGCTGGTGCGCTAGCATCAGGACTCACATCAGCTAGTTTCGTGTTCCTGTGAACTTCCTAGCCGCTCCATTTCTTTCAATTGGTATCAAAGCCTACACTCGACTTCACTGAGTGAGATCCAAGAAAGAGTGGTCATTATGGAAGGACACTTGAATCAATATCGCCCCCGGTTTTAGATGGTACTAATTATGCTATCTGGAAAGCCAAGATGCTTCTCTTCATCAAAGCAATTGATGAACGAGCCTGGCTTAGCATTATTATTCCATGGTCCCCTCCTAAGGTTGAAATTAAAAGTAAAGAAGAAGAGGGTGAAACCTCCAAAAAAAGTGTACAAAATTAAACCTGAGGAAGAATGGACCACAGATGAGGTAACTCTTGCTAATTACAATTTCAAGGCTCTTGGTGCTATTTCAAGTCATGTGGATGAACACATGTTTAGACTTGTTCTAAATCAAAATATAGCAAAGAAAGCCTGGGATATTTTGCAAGCTCACTGTGAAGGTGATGACAGTGTCAAAGCCACTAGGTTAAGGATTCTCATGACCAAGTTTGAAAACTTGAGGATGACTGAGACTGAGGACATAAAAAGCTATTCTGCTAGAATAAGAGAAATCTCAAATGAGTGCCTCTCCCTAGGTGAGCCTATTTCAAATGCTAGATTAGTATGCAAAATGTTAAGGACTGTCACAGATAAGTTCAACATTAAAATAGCTGCTATTGAAGAAGCAAATGATACTGCAACCATGGCTTTAGATACTCTTGTGGGTAAGCTAACCATGTTTGAAATGAACATTTCCATTCAGCAACAACATAAAGCTGAAAGTGTTGCTCTTGCTTCTGCTATTTCTAAATCATCCTCAATTCCAAAAGAGATTGAGGAAATCTCAAATGAAATTGATACTTCTAATTTGGAAACCGAAAATGTTGCTCTTTTAACAAAAAAATTTACCTCTTTTCTCAAAAACAAAAGGGACAACAAATTTTCTTCTAAAAAATCAACTACTTTTGATAAACCAAAAGAGGATAATGAGAGTACTTTCAAGAAACCCACTAGTTTTTCTAAAAATAGATCTGAATCTGTTCAGTGTAGAGCCTGCAAAGGCTTTGGGCATTATGCAAATGAATGTGCCAATACTCTAAAGAAAAAGGGGATGAGCCTAAGTGCGACCCTTAGTGATAGTGAGGACGAAGATGAGTCGCTAAACTTAGCAATCATGGAAATCTCGCCTCCAAATCATGAACATCAATCTGATGTAGCTTCAGATGTTATCACATCTACCATCACATCTTCTGAATCCTTTATAAACTGTTATACCTCCTCGCTGAACAAGAAATCTGAAAATGAAGAAGAAGATGATGGAAACTATAACGAACTACTGGATGCATATGCTGAGCTATATGCCGATTGGGAAAAGCGTGTAGAAAAAATCGCAGTCTTTGAAAAGGTAAATGAAAAACTCTCCACTGAATTATCGAAAGTAAAAGGTGAACTTAAAGATTTATCCACTGAAAATGACAATGAAAAAGAGTCATTAGCTAAACTTGAGGTCATGCTCACTAAACGTGACATTGAACTTGAGAAGACCAAAACCGAACTCACAGAGGCCAAGAAAACTTTTGAAAAAATGAATACTGGAAAGGCTACTCTTGATGAGGTTCTTAATGTGAGTAAGTTTTCGAAAACTGGTCTTGGCTATGAATCAAATTTTGTAAAAGAAGGAGAAAGTTCCTCAAAACCTAAGACTTTTCACAACACGAAATCATCAAACAAGAAGAAAAGATTTGTGTGCCATTACTGCTTCTTACCAGGACACATAAGGCCTTTTTGTTACAAAAGGATTCATGACCTGGAAAAGATGCTCCTCAGATGAGTGGACGGATGCACTCACATCACCACTCACATCGCCAGAAAACAGGTCAGTTTGTTTGGATAGAAAAGAAAAATGAGGAATGCAATGTAGTGTTTACCTCTCTCAAGAGCAGCATTGCTAGCTCATGGTACTTTGATAGCGGGTGCTCAAGGCACATGATAGGTAATGCAGAATTCCTCACGGATTACATCACTGTCAAAGGTGGAAATGTGAATTATGGGGGAGGAGCACAAGGTAAGATTGTAGGTAAAGGTACTTTATGTGTGAATAACATGCCTAAACTGAAAAATGTCTATCATGTAGAGGATTTGAAAGCTAATCTTATTAGTATAAGCCAACTGTGTGATGACAATTTACATGTTAATTTTGACAAACATGAATGCAAGGTGTTTGATAACACCAATCAATGCCTATTCACTGGAGTAAGGTCTCAAGATAATTGTTACAAATTTGGTGACAATTTATCCTGCCTTAGCTCCAAAACAAATGAACTTGAACTATGTCATCAAAAGTTAGGACATGCTAACTATAGGAAAATAGAAGAATTAGTTAGAAGAATTAGTTAGATTTGATGATCTTGGGGAGGATGATGATGCTGAAGAGTCGGATTAGGGCTCATTTGCTTTCCCTCTTCCATATCTTCTCTCTTTTTTTTTTAGCAACAGACATTTATGGGTACCTGTAATAAAACACTTGTATTTGCATGGCAAAAGTATTTCATTTTAAGATGTAATGTCATTTTTGTGATTCCCGGGAATTGTCCTAGGAATGGTTGCTATATATTTTTTTTATTTGTGCATGCCACGTGAGCTGGGAGTGCATTTGTGGGTAGTGTATGCTTGCCGGAAATGGCTTGGGCCAGTGTTTGGGCAGTTTGGAGCAAGGTCTGCTTGGGAACAGTGGTTGTTATGCTTGTTCTTTGAGAAAGTGGGGCCAAGATGCAATAAGGTCCGTACGGACAAACCTAGGTTGCAAAGAGGTCCGTACGAACCAATCTTGCTTTTGGGAAGGAAATAAATGCTTTCCAGTGTCTGGTCTTTCCCCATTCCCCATTTGCAGCCATTTTCGAGCTTTCTCCCCCATTTTCTCTAGGAACCTCCATTTTTGCCATGGATTCTTCGTACGTTCCCAGAATTTTGCCGAGGCTTTCGCAGGAGAGGCAAGCACACTTCCTTGAGCAGCTGAAAACGTGGATGCGACGCCGTATGAGGCATCAGAGACGGGCTTTCGAGGTAAGGTTTCGTCTTTGCTCGATTTGGTCTTTTAAGGAGTTGGTTCCTGATTGGGAGTTTTTGCGGGCTGCCGCGAAGTTCTGGGATGTTAGGAGGCATGTGTATTGCTTTTCCTACAATGAAATGGTGCCCACTTTCGAGGATTTTCGGGCTTTGATTGGAGGACCGGAGGTGGAGGCCATCTCGCTTCCTTTGATTGGTGGTGCTGCTGTGAGCGTGAAGCTTGCAGGGTTTCTTCATACTTCGTTGGAAGAAGTGCAGGTCATGATCCTTGATTCGGGTCATATTGACATTTCTGAGCTGCCGGAGCGGTTTATGGTTGATGATGAGAGTGATGTCTCTTGGGACGCATTTGCCTTGTGCGTGATGGCGACGCTTTTCATGGTCAGCTCCCTTGGCATTTGCGATGGTGTAAGTTCTCCAATTTGAGCTTGTTAGTATTTTCGCTAGAAAATTAACGAAAGTTATAACATTTCTAACAATTCCTAACATTCCTAACTTTTCTAACCAAGCAAGGACAAAGTGGGCATTGTTATTTAAGGTTAAACCTACAAAAGAATCTAAAAAAGCAAAAGAAATTGAAAAAAACCCAATCTGGTAAGTTGAAAAACATAACCAGTTTGAATTTTCAAAAGATTATTCTTCCTTTCCAAAGCCTGGAGCTGCATTTAATGAATAACAGGTGCACGTTTACAATCCTATCCGCGCGGACATGTTTGTCAATTTCAGAGGGCTATAAATTGAACCCTCCTCTCTCAGTTTACACAACACATTTTACTCACAGAAGCCGTATTCGGCGAAAAATAGAGAAAACAGTGGGAATCCTTAGATTGCCACCATTTTCTCTTGAACCTTTCCCAATTTCACTTCAATCATTCTCAAATCACTCTTAAACACACCAAGCTCAAGCTTAAAACACTACTCAAGAGGAAGATTAGGGAGAAAACATAGAGGACTTAAGTGTTATCTACTTGTTTTCTCTTTGATCAACTCTATCATCAAACCCTAAACACATTCAAGCCTTGAATCCACCCAAACACAAATCCAAACACCAAATCTTGATACTCCTCAAGTCAAACACCAAATCTTGATACTCCTCAAGTCAAATTCCAAGCCTAGGAAGATAGGGTGTACCATTGGTAAAGCCCTCCTTCTCTAAACCCTAAAACTCCCTTTTAACTTCTTGTTCATCTTGTTCTCCTTACTTTGATTTACTTTATGTCTAGTTTAACTTAAATCTCGACCTAAGATGGTCATCTTGAAGTTCATCTTCATGAATGACCATCTCAAATGGTCCACATTTTAAATCTCTAGATGATTTTTCTCTTTAATTTCGTCTCTACAAAATTCCCCTTCCCAAGCAAATGAAATGCTTAAGTCCTAATGTACCCCAAGGATGGTTTGATATAGTTGATTCACCACTAAAATGTAAAGTGATCACTAATCAAAACCTAGGGAAATGGGGACAAGCATGGATGCAAAACCCCCTTTAAAATCACATTTTCCTTCTTGAGAAGTTGCTGTCCAGTAGCAATTTTCTAAGACCTCAGTCCATTGTCTAAATTTTTGGACACAGATAAACTTGGAATTTGGTGTTGACTACAAAATACTTTTTGTAGACAACATCCATAGATTTCCAGACATATTTTTACTTTATTTTTTGCGTGAGTAAAACTCCATTTTTCAAATTTTCTTTTAAAGGTCAGTTCATCAGTCTCTGGAAGTCCAGATTTCACATCTGAGATTTCCAGAAGGTTTTGGGTCCTCAAATCATCTCCAAAATGAAAAGTTATTTTACAGAAACCTTATTTAAGGTGTTTTGAACATTTTTCATTCTCGGACTTTTCCCAGATTCTGGAGTTTTCAAGCCTTAAAGTCCATTTCAAAATCAAGTGTCCACTGCCTTCTTCATTCTGACAGAAATGGTTTCCAACTTCCAAAAATATTTTGAGTACCAAAACTCAACCCAAAAATCACACCAAAAATCATGGGATCAGTTTAAAGTCTTAAAAAGAATTCCCAATTTTTACTTTCCTCAGTTTCAACTTATTTTGGCCAAAGTAATGCACACACACACACACAAACAAATGATTTTGAATGTTTGGAAGACTCGTTTTACGAGGCATTCCGGGTGCACACTAACGTCCTTCCCGGCATGTAACGTGACCTCCGAACCCAAATCTCTAATCTCGGGCATTTTTCAAAGTTTTGGCCCTTAAAACAAAAATGGCGTGGCGACTCCGTTTGATTTCAAAAAATCGGGTACATCACATCACAGATGGCGCTTTGCTAGATGTGGTTGGGCACTGCAGAGCTGGAGAGGATATTGTCCCATTGGTGCTGGGGGAGACTCTTCATGGTATTGACCGTCTGGCGACTGGGGATCGGTTCATGAGAGGGGGAATCCCCGCTTTGCTCACCTTGTGGCTGCGAGAGAGACTTTAGGCCATGTCCGAGTCTCCGACGTCGTTTAGCCCGTGGTCATTTAATCAGCGACCTCTTGTGTTGGATATGGATCAGCCCGCCTGGGAGAGATGGATGGCACGGCTTGGTACGCATCAGATCCGTTGGTGGGTTCCTCACTGGGGGATTGAGACTAGGAGGGTCTTTCAGGAAGGGTCCTATGTCGTCAGAGCCCCAGGTTTGTCTTGGTCTTCCTTCTATATTCCGTCGCTTGTTTCCGGCAGTTCGGGATGAAGCAGGAGCCTTTGTTGGGCTGGGATGACCTTGCTACTATGGAGATAGCTCCTCTTTGTATGGCAGCTCCAGGTGCTTTCTTGTATTTTCTGAGGGTATGGAAGTATTCCGCTTTCCCTTCTGTGGTGCTCCTTAGACGTCGGGAGAGTGTCGTATTGACGACTCGGTACAGGCTTTGGTATGAGCGGCGTGTTGGGCGATCCCAAGTGGCTTTGGAGAGCGGCGTGTAGCGATGCAGGACTCGGTTGCCGTAGTAGCTATTGCCTTAGGAGTGCCGAAGCCTGGTCTGACCCTCAGGATGTGACGGGAGATACTTTGTTTGACTACGAGACTAGAATTGACCGACTGACGGGGAGAGGTCCTCTTCTGTAGACTCGCAGAGAGGAGATCCAAGCCGAAGCACGGGCGAATGAAGCCCTGAGAGCTGCTGGATTGTTTGACTCTACGGGGAGGACCCCAGATCTCGGACTGAGAGACGCAGAGCTGGTTCGTGTGGAGCGAAAGAAGACTCGTCGGGGACGAGGGAAGAAAGGGAAGAATGGCGAGGGGACAAGCGCAGATGGCGCGGAATGACCTCCTAGGTATCCATTCATTGCATTGCAAACACATTATTTGTTAAATGTATTAAGCTGTCTTTTAGTATGTTGTGAACTTGAGAGTAGACCTTGCTTGAACTCATCAAGAAATGTTGTAATCGTTAGTGATTTGTGATTTATTTTTAAATCTTTGTCGAGACGCAGGATCTCTTGTTCGCTTTTGTGTATTTTGTGAACCTTGACGGCGTCCATCTTGGGACTTTTCTGTTGCATTTGCGGACTGAAGCGGCCCGGGACCTGACGGCAATCCCTTTTGCTTGGGTTTTGTGTTTGGCTGAAAGGTTGGATGATCCCCTGACAAGTTGTTTTGACGGTCCTTTCCGTAGCTTCCTTGCCTCTTGTTGGCGTTGGGCTCTTGACCTCGTTTTTGCAGCTTCTGTTTGAGCTTCTTCTTTTTTTTATATATATATATTTTTTTTGTGAGCCCTTGCTCAAGCTCTTTTTTTTTTTTTTGAAGCGCGTGAGGGCGAAGACAAGCCCCTGGCTTGGAAGCAGACATGGGTCAGTCGTTTGACATTGAGTGACCTTAGGATGTCCTTTGATGTTGCCGCCGTCGTTTGACTTGGTCAAGGTAACGTTGGGGGCGTGCTCTCGGAAAGTGTGTAGCTTGATGGAGGTCTTGATTGACATTCAAACTTTTGACTTTTTTGTGTGTTTTTAGACCGGACCAATTAAGGTTGCCTACGTTCCCCCGGACTAGAGGGCTCAGGTCTGCGTAGTTCGACACTACATGGAGTGCCAATAGATGCACAGTTGTTCTTCTTTAGGCGAAGTATCTGCGAAGTTTGCTTCCGTTATTTGGATTCATGAAGGGATTGCCGTCTAGGTGCTCGGTTTCATGGCACCTCCGGAGAAGATCTTTTGAACCACGAAAGGGCCGATCCATGTTGGTTCCCATTTTCCCAGTGGGTTGGTTCGAGTGGGAGGCTTTTCTTTGAGTACCAGATCGCCTTCCCTGATGTCTCGGGACATGACTTTCTTGTCAAAAGCTCTAGCCATCCTGCTTTGGTAGGCTCGGACGTGTTCCATGGCCTTTAGTCGTCGCTCGTCCAGCAGAGCCAATTCGTCATGTTGGCTTCGGAGCCATTCGACTTCGTTGACGTCATTTTCCAGCGCACTCGAAGTGAGGGAATTTCCAGTTCAATGGGAAGGACTGATTCCATCCCGTATGTTAGGGCGAATGGGGTTTCTCCCGTGGCTGTTCTGACTGATGTTCGGTAGCCCCAAAGTGCAAGGTGCAGCTTCTCGGGCCAATCTCGTCCTCGGGTGGTCATTTTTCGGATGATCCGTTCGAGGGTCTTGTTTGCCGCTTCTACGACGCCCTTTGTTTGTGGCCGGTAAGGAGAAGACTTGTGGCGTGTGATCTTGAATTCGGCCAACAGTCTGTCGCATTCCCCTTCGAAGTGTGAGCCGTTGTCTGATATGACTTCATTCGGGATGCCGTATCGGCAGATGATGTTCTCCTTGAGGAAATGTGCGACTTTCTTGGAGGTGAGTACCTTGTAGGACTTGGCTTCAACCCATTTGGTGAAGTAGTCGATGGCTACTAAGATGAACTCGTGACCGTTGCTGCCTGGCGGAGCAATTTTCCCGATGACGTCAATTCCCCAAGTGGCAAATGGCCGGGGGTGTAGTCATGCAGTAGAGATCGTGGGGAGGTATATGATTGAGGTTGGAGAACCGTTGACACTTGTCGCAGCTTCGGACAAAGTAGATGCAATCTGCCTCCATGGAGATCGATAGTAGCCCATCACGAGAATGATTTGCATCACGGCTGCGGCGTTCATGTGGGGACCGTGAAGCCCCATTGTGGACTTCATTCATGAACTCGCTTGCTTCTTCTGGGCGATGCAGCGTAGGAGTGGTCCTTGGTAGCGTTTCTTGTATAGAATGTCCCCAAGGATGACGAAGTGAGAGGCGATGCGTTTTAGGGCCATGATGCTCTTGGTTTTGACCCCTTCTCTGTGTTGGCCTTCCTCGTTCATGAAGGCGGTTTCCCCGTTCTTGAGGTATTGGAAGATCAGTACTTGTCTTTGGAAATGGCGTCGGACTTGCGTCTCTTTGGCTCTTCAGCAATCTTGCAAATCGTTGTGATTAAAACCTCCTCGGCAGCTTGGGCCCGGTTTTTCTCTCGTTTGACAACATGCTTAAATGTTTGCTTGATGCATTTATTCAATTAATGTGTTTGCCTTTTGTATAGATGAATTGTTATTAACTGTTTTGATTAGTTAACTCATCACTTGTTAAAGATACAATGAAATGATTTTTTAGAAAGGTCGGACCTTTTATTGAAAGCGTGAAGACTATACATTGTTGATCAAAGACTCACAATCGTTGGGCGTAAAGCCGTCAAAAGACTCAAAAGATGTGAATTCACAGACAACAAGACTCGAAGTTAGACTATAGGCGACGAGGGATTGGACCAGTCTTCATTACTCTTGGTATTTGTAGCTCTAGAGGGAGTGGTGATGGCTCACGGTGGCCAATCTTCCATTGGCACGAGTCCGGAAAATAGCTCGCATGTGGTTCGATTTCAAACCGAGATCACGGAGTTTTTTGGTTGCTCCACGATGATGTCCCTCCATTAGTGTTGCCACCGAGTCCTTGGGGGTCTTTGATGATAGAAGTCGGCGAGGGCTACTTCTAAGGGCGAAGCATTCGGCGATTCGGAGTTGATTCTTCTTGATGTTGATCATTTTCATAGAATCCGCCTCTTTATCTCAGGGATCTTTGCTTGGACAACATTTACAATGTCCGATTCGAGGGCATGCTATATCTCCTTCCTTGATTAGGCCTTGGAGGAGGTTGCGCCACTGTTCATCTAGGTCGGACACTGGAATGTTGAATTGAACTATCTTGTGATGGTTGTCCCAGTAAGATCCGAGTGTCGGCCGGAGGGTTGTCTTGTTGGGGATCAGTGATGAGCCAGTTTGCAAGAGGGTTTTCGATGAAGTAAGGGTCTACTCCTTGATCAATCTCCATCTGGGCGTCCATCTCTTGATCTTTTCTTAAGCATTCTTCACAGTCGCATACATCAGAGTTGTCATCCAGACCCATGAGCTCTTCGATTTCCAGCTCGTCGGGGCTTAGAGCGTGGATGTAAGGATCCACTTCGTAGCGGGACAGGGTAGGAGACTCACCTGGAGAAGAGTATTCGGTCATGTCGGGACCTTCTTACGGGTCGTAGCTTGCTGGCCAAGCACTTGCCATTGCACTGCTTCCGCGGATCACTTCGATTACTCCATTGGCGTTGATGAATTTCACGCATTGGTGAAGAGTAGATGATACCGCTTTCATCTGATGTATCCAAGGTCATCCCAGCAAAGCAGAGAAGGTTGGCTTGATTTCCACGACTTGGAACTCTACCAACTCTAGTTGTGCATCGAATTGGATCCTCAGGTTGATGACTCCTACAATTGGTCGCGCAGTGGAGTCGTAGGCTCGGATTACCCGGGGTGAAGGCCTTATCAGGGAGCAGTCGATACGGAGTCGTTTCAGTGTGCTCAAAGCGATGATGTTGACTGCGGAGCCGTTATCAATCAAGACGTTCAGGAGGAAGAACATCTCTATTTTTATGAGGATGAGGAGGGCTTCGTTGTGCCGATTCTCACATATCGGCAAGTCATCATCTGTGAAGGCTAAACCGCTTCCCATGCTACCGTTTGACTCAGTCTCCTCTGGGGAACGTTCGATCCATCCATTTGTATGCCTTGGTTGGGGCAAAGATCGTATGGAGACAGTTGCCCTTGGGCGTTCTTGTTTGAATTCCCGGTCCCGAGACCTTTTGACTCTGGTTTCACGCTCCCAGTCATAGCGAGACAGCATGCTGACGGTTTCGGCAATTGCAGGGGGTCTGCTCTCGCTTGGAGTTTCGTCAAAGGCTATCGTGTTTACCCTGTCGTTCCGGGGGAATGGATTTCCGATGGTATTGGGACCACAAGGGCGTTCCAATTTTCCCTCCTCAATTAGCCCCTGGACCACCTGCTTGAGCACGAAGCAATTGTCGGTGGTGTGGCCGGGGTAGTTGTGGAAGGCGCAGTGTTTGCTCATATCCATGTTGGGTTTGGGAGTCTTTGGTTGGAAATTCTCGAGAGGTTTGAGAAGATTTCGCTTTACCAAAGCTTCAAATACTTGGCCCAGGGGCATTTCGAGATTGTCGAGATGTTGGAACTGTGGGAAGCGAGGGGGATTGTTATTCTTTGGGACTGCTTGATCGCGGTTTACTTGAGCTCCGTTACGGATGTAGTGTCTTGTTCATTTGCTTCTTTTCCTTTGTTCGGGACAGGAGTTGAGGTTGCTAAGTTTGTCCGATAGCGGTAGGATGAAGCGAGGGCATTGTTGTCTTTTGAAGACTCGAGTCTTCTCAAACTTTGTTCGGCATTGACCATGGCACGGAGATCTGGATAGAAATGGTGGCTGATCAAGGTCCTCAAAGATGGCTTGAGGCAGGAATGGAAGATGTCCATCTGCTCTTCTTTGGAAAGTGGATCCATTATCTCACTAAGCTTCCAGTTCCATCTTTTGTAGAACTCACCCACTGGTTCGTCATCCTTTTGCTCGGTGGCTTGCAGATCGTGGCGGTTCGTTTCCCACTCGAGGTTGGCGCGGTACTTTTCTAGGAAGATCTCGCTGATTTGATCCCACGTGGAGCGGTTTTCTGCCTTTACGTTGAGGAACCACCTTAGTCTTTGTGGATTTGAGAGAATGCGAAAGTGATCCGCCATACGTTGAGGGTTGCCCCTTTGGCTCTCATACCCGGGACATAGGTCTCGATGTGGGTTTTTGGGGATTCTGTCCCGTCAAACTTTTCCATTTCCGGCATCCTGAATTTCGGAGGGAGCGAGACTACTTTGCTTGGATCAGTAGGCAAGAGGGAGTCCTTCCGAGAACTAGCTAGCTTGCCTTGCATGTCCTTCATTTACTCGACCAGCCAAGCCATGTGGGGATCAGCAGGTTGAGGTGGGTTACCGTTGTCGGGGACGGAAATCGAAGATGGAGGTGGATTGGCTGATGGGATCGCCATTCGGGAGTCTTGGGGAGGTAGCTGAGTATATACCAACCCATACCCTGGAGTGTTGAAGTTAGGGGCGTGATAGCCAGGTCCGCTAAGGGTTGTGTTTGGGAATTGGGGAAATGATTCGTTAGCCCCAAGTGGCAGACTAGCAGGTGGCAAGCTTGAAATGTCGGGATATCCGCTCGGGATGCCCGTCCCTGGTAAGCATGGGGAATTCTGATTATGGCTGTGAGGCTCGTATAGAGGCAAAGGATTGAATCCTTGGGGGATACCGAGATGCATTGGGATACGCGGAGCGAGCACGTATGTGTCTTGTTGATGCGAGCTTGATGTGCAGAGCCGGAACCGGCTGTCTTGAGCGAGGCATACGCCGAGCCGCTGACCGACGCTGAAGGAGCTTTGAGCGAGAGCTGCTTAGCGTTGCTGTGATCTCGTAACTTGGCGGAGGCGGAACACTGGCGATAGCTTTGAGAAACCGGGGGCCGGTATGTCTTCGTCCTCTATGAGAACAAAGGTTCCGTCAGGTTGGGAAGCTTGTTCCTCGAAGACGCAAGGTGTCTACGATCCAGGCTTGCTGCTCTTCTTGGCGTTTCTAGATGGTTTCGAAGGCTCGCAACACCTCCTCCATTGTCTGGAGGTTCCTTAGTGGCGGGGTTCTGTTTCCCTCACTGTTATACGTTGATCCGTCATGGGGAGTAGCGGACGGTGCGGACCGTTGAATTGGAAGGGTTGTCGGACCTTGTGACCTCGATGCGAAAAGGCGGCTCCGGGTATTCTCAACCACTCTCGGTTATTTGGAGGGTGACGGGCAAGGTTTAGACACGGGAATGACCTCTCGGGATAAAAGGGGAAAGCTCACGTGGCATGCGGTTTCCGCTTCTTTTATATATATATATATATATATATATATATATATATATATATATATATATATATATATATATATTTGTTTTAATTTACTTAAAACATGTTTTCTCGAAGTCCTAGGTAGGTTAGAAAAGATTGCTCTTCTTTTTCGCAACTATGCTAGATCCCCGGGTCAGTGGAGACCATCTGTGCGGCTATAAGCCCCTCGTTTTGCACCTGTATTTCGACATCCCAGGGTGGACAGCCTCGGGCGAGGGTCCTATAAGGCAAGCGATTTCCACCGGCCTAAAAGGAAAATTGAACCTAAGGACCGAGTCTGTCATGTTCGTTTTGACGCGTTAGCCATGTGAATAGTGAACCGAGCCGGCCCGAGTCAAGATCGGGTCAAGAGTTCGGCATGACCTCTCTTTACCTTGCTTGCGCAAGGGATCCGTGATGCTAGGCATTGGGTGGGTCATATCGTGCATGGGCGACGTATCAAAGGCGTGATGACATGGTGTCATGTGAGCATGGATGTATATCGGGACGGAACATCGTGCAGGTGTAACCGGAAATCAAGATCAGTCAAGATTTTAGCATGACCTTTCATCGCTTTGCTTGCGCAAGGGATCTTGAGTTCCGAGACTTGACTCAGAAAATGGCCGGCATGGTATATGTATCCAGGCTGTATGACACGGACTGGGTAAAAACCAACCGAGTCTGGACAGAGTGTGACTCAAGACTCAAACGTGCAGGGTTGACGCTTGGCTAGGATGGGATGTTTGGAAGGATCCCGTGCGCATCCGAGAGGCCTAGGAAGACCAAACGGACTGCAACTGAGACCACTCCGGGTTAAGGGTTGTAGTGTGCAGTGTATCCGAGGCAGCAGTGCGCGTAGCGTGCAGTGTAACCGAGGCAACAGTATGCGTAGTGTGCGGTGTAACCGAGGCAGCAATGCGAGTAGTGTGCGGTCTCTAAAATTCTTTTTCTGAGTAAAACAGAATTTTTTCGAAGAATTTTAAATGTATGCACAGATGTATATTGATGCATTTTTTTTTAATTATTTTTTTTTGTAAAATAAAAAGTAAAGCACGTGCACACACACACAACAGTTAAAGAAGGGGGTAAAATGAAAGTTTGACCCTCATCATCGTTTTAAAAATCTTTTGTTTTGTTTAAAAAGATTTTAAAACAAAAACGTCCCCAGCGGAGTCGCCAACTGAAATTACCCGGATCCGGCTCGCGCGCGGAGACCTCGGCATCTCGCATTTGTCGCTTTTCGGGAAAGTCGCCCGGATCCGAGAGGCAGCACGTTCGCGCCCCGGCATCTAGCTTATTCCGCTTTAGTGTGTTGGAGGTGTCTCGCCATTTGTTTTCGCATTTGTAGAGTCGCCACGCCGTTTTTATTAAGCCCAAAACATTGAAAAAGGGCATCAGTTTAAAAATAAACTGTTTTTTGTGTGATGAGATTTTGAGTTCGAAGGTCAGATGACTCCTCGGGAAGAGAATATTAGAATCTTAGAGCTCACCCGAGTCACCTCGTAAAAACGAGTCTTTCGGATACCTCTAATATTCTTTAAATGTTGTGTGTGTGTGCTTTTTAAAAAATGCATGCTGTATCGGATGTCTACATTGTACACTATGTATTGAAATGTATTGAAATAGTAATGGAAGGAAGCCTTACCAATGTTGGTTCATGTCTGTCTTCCGCTGGGGAATAGTGTTTGAGGATGGAATAATTCCGGCACGGACCGGGATTGCTTCGGGAGGGGCCGGTTGTCTGTGGACAGAGTTTCGGCGTGAGTTGAGATTGTAGGCTGCGTTCGGGCAGAGGTTCGGCGTGCGTTGGGATCGCAGGGATTACTCGGGCAGAGTTTCGGCGTGCGTTGGGATGGCAGGAGTCACTCGGACAGAGTTTCGGCGTGCGTTCAAGCTACCGGTTTGACTCGGAAAGAGCCGGGACACCTTGGAAAAGACCAGGCAAGGCCTCGGAGTACCACGAGGGGCCTCAGAGTACCTCGAGAGTGCCTCGGGGCAGCGCGGGAGCGTCGCGGGAGTGCTCGGAGAGGCTTCGGAGCACCACAAGGGAGCTCGGAAGGCCTCGGAAGGATCCGAAAGGGGCCGGGATTGCCCCGAAGGGTCTTAGAGGGGGAGCCTGAAGGCTTAGGGAGAGAAGAGAAGAAGGAGCTGTGAATGAAATGGGAGGGGGAGCCCTCTATTTATAGTGGTAGATTTTGTGCAAAGAGGTCCGTACGGACCTTGTAGGTTATCCAGAATTTTAGTTTTCCTCGATTTGAGGGAATCTGTAATAATTGTGAATATTCTGGAATGATAGTGTCCCCTGTGCAAAGAGGTCCGTACGGACCATCTCAGCATGGAAAGAGGTCCGTACGGACCAACCATGCATGGGGGTAATGATTTTCTCCGGGATTTGAGGGAATATTGTGGACTTTAAGGGGATTCAGTAATTATTGCAACAAAGAGGTCCGTACGGACCACTTATGCTTTTCCAATTTCCTGAAAATTCCCAAAAGGTCCTTTTGTCCCTTTTTATCCCAGAAAGGCTCCTCCCTTGGTTTGGCTGAGGGTTTTTGAGGGTTTTGAGTGCTAGAGGTCTTCGAGACTGTGTTTGTGAGTCTGCGGTGTTTCCCATGTGCTCGGAAAAGGGTGATCCAGATTGGGGTACTTACAATATCATCAACGGCAGTAAAACGTAAGCCCGTTCTCTCCAACGAAAATTAACGGAATCCCGGCCGTAAAACGTAAGCCCATTTTCCCCAGCAAAGGCCAACGGAATCTCGATTCCATCCCCAGCAGCTTTTCAAACTACGTAAGGGCTTGATTCCCCAATCGGGATACGTAGGTAGCCTATCACAGGTCCAACCACTCGACCAGCACGATCATCTTTCCCCTCGGCAGCAGACGTAAGACCAATCTCTTCAAATGAAGTCCACCAAAGGACCATCTTTCCCAGATCACCGAAGGAAATCACTTCAAATCAAGGTTCGAGGCACCTAAAACGCCATCACCAAAGGTTCAAGGCACCTAAAACGCCATCATCAAGGTCCGAGGCACCTAAAACGCCATCTTCAAGGTTCAAGGCACCTAAAACGCCATCATCAAGATCCGATGCACCTAAAACGCCATCTTCAAGGTCCGAGGCACCTAAAACGCCATCATCTTCAAGGTCTGAGGCACCTAAAATGCCATCATCTCCGAGGTTCAAGGCACCTAAAATGCCATCACTACCAGGTTGACGCCTCAAAATAGTCACTCCAGGGTCAAAGACCCGAACTACGACCGGCTTGATTCCCCAATCGGGATACGTAGGTAGCCTACCACCAGGTCCAGCCACTCGACCACTTTGGTCACCCCTCGTCCCATCTTGTCAAATATGGAGCCTTACTCTTATTGACGACCCCGCTTCCTTCGAAAGCGCCGTCGTCGAGGGGCTACTGTAAGTGCTCCAATTTGAGTTGTTAGTATTTTCGTTAGAAAATTAACGAAAGCCCTAACATTCCTAACATTTCTAACAATTCCTAACTTTTCTAACAAAGCAAGGGTAGATTAGGCATTGCTATTTAAAGTTAAACCAAGAAAAGAATCTTAAAAAAAGAGAAAAACCCGAAATGGAAGTGGCTGGAACACAATCTGTTTGAATATTTTTGAAAATATTCCTTTGGTCCAAAGCCTGCAGCTGCATTAAATGAACAGTGCACGTTGCAGTACATATCCGCGCGGATCAAAATGAATTTTTCAGAGGCCTATAAATTGAGCCCTTCAGTCTCAGAAAAAAAGAGCCACAACAACTCACTCACAGCACCTTGGCGAGAATACTAGAGAAAACAGTGGGAATTCCCTTGAATTGCCACCTTTTTCTTTTGATTATTTTCCCAAATTTCACTCACTAATCACTCTCAAATTCAAGCCTCAAACACAAACACAAAGAAGATTGATAAACCCTCCTTCTCCTTACCCTAAACTCCTTCATCCATGCATGCATTTCAAACTTCAAAGATGTAGTTTGTTCGTCAACTTGGTGTTCATCCTTTGCTTGACCTAAAAATGTAGTCACCTTGGAATAAATTTCCATTGATGACCATTTAAAAGGTCCAAATTACTTCTTACTCACTTAAAAGTTTTTTTCCTCAAAATCATTCACTCAAAAGTGTTTTCCAAAATCATTTTCATACATAAAATCTTGATTTCAAAGTTAAATCTCCCCCTTCCCAAGTAAATGAAGTGCTTTAAGTCCTAATGTACCCTAAGGATGGCTTGATATAGTAGATCACCACTAAAATGTCTAGTGATCACTAATCAAAGCCTAAGAAAATGGGGACAAGCATGGATGCAAAACCCCCTTTAAAATCACATTTTCCTTCAAGAACATCTTGCTGTCCAGTAGCATTGTTCTAAGACCTCAGTCCATTGTCTAATTTTTTGGACACAGAAGAACTTGGAATTGGGTGTTGACTACAAAATACTTTTTGTAGCCAACATCCGTAGAATTCCAGAAATATTTTTACTTTATTTTTTGCGTGAGTCTAACTCCCTTTTTCAAATTATTTTCCAAAGGTCAGTTCAACAGTCTCTGGAAATCCAGATTTCATATCTGAGATTTCCAGAAGGTTTTGGTCCATCAAATCATCTCCAAATGGAAAAGTCTTTTTCATAAACCTTATTTAAGATGTTTTGAACAACTTTTATTCTCTGACTTTCCCCATATTTTGAAGTTTTAAAGCTCTTAAATCCATTTTAAAATCAAGTGTCCACTGCCTTTTTCATTCTGGCAGAAATGACTTTCAACTTCAAGGAGTCTTTTGAGTACCAAAACTCAACCCTAAAATTACACCAAAAATCATGGGACTTGTTTAATGTCTTACAAAGAGTTCCCAATTTTTTAGTTTCTCATTTTGAACTTATTTTGACCAAAACACACACACACACACAAATGGTTTTTAAGCTTGGAAGACTCGTTTTACGAGGCATTCCGGGTGAACCCTAACGTTCTTCCCGGCGTGTAACGTGACCTCCGAACCCAAATCTCTCATCTCGGGCATTTTTCAAAGTTTTGGCCCTTAAAATAAAAATGGTATGGCGACTCCGTCTCCGTTTTGATTTTCAAAAAGAAAGGAAAAATCGGGTGGCATCATCACACCTGGTCGACCCACCTCTGAATGATACGCTTCAAGCTCATACAATCCTCCGTAGTATGGCCCGTATCCTTGTGATACTCGCAGTATTTGCTGTTATCCCTTCTAAACTTATTTGCTGGGTTCATAGGGGCAGGTGGGCCTAACTCGACCGTATTCATTATCTCAGCTCGACTCACTGTTAAGGGAGTGAAAGCTTCGGGCACTTTCTCAGTCGCCCTGGTGCTATTTTTGCCATTCTTGTTGTTTCCCCCATTCTTGACTGAGTCCTTCTTATCAGTATCAGCGACCTCAGCCTTGGGGCCTTTCCCATTTTTCTTTTCTTTTCTTTCCTCGGCCAATGCCACATTGTAGGCCTTCTCAAACAACTCTTGTCGAGTAGTTACAATTCGGACTGTCAGCTCGTAGTCCATATCCGCAGAAGTAATTCCATTCCTGAAACAATTGATCACCTCTCTATCCGTGAGGTCCTCCTCGATCTTGTCGACCATTTCTTTGAATTTGTTATAGTAGCTCATCGAGCTTTCGTTCTTTCCCTGTACCAAGTTATTCAAGTCGGTGACCGTTGTCTTCCGGGCTCCGGCCGTCGAGAAGCGATCCAAAAACTTCATTCTCATATAAGTCCAAGTCGAGATGCAACCTGGTGCCAAGCCGTTGAACCAAGTAAGGGCTGTGATGGATGTGATTTTACCCATCCAAAAGATATATTTCCTAGCTTATTTGGTGTTCGAAACCTTGAGAATTTAATGTATTTTCTAGTGTTTTGAAAGTACAGGGGTTGAAGTGCAACAATGTTGAAAACGGAGGATTGGAGCGTACTTTGGAAGCTTTTGAATCAAATTGCAATTTTGGAAAATTTGGGACAAAACGGAAATTATGAAGTTCAAGGACCAAAGTGGAAATATTGGAAAAATCAGGGACTAAATTGGAAATATGGAATTTTTGGACGAATTTGATTTATAAAAATTCATGGGCTAAAATGAAAAATAAAATCTCAAAGAGCGAAGTGCAAAAGAATTTTTTATAGTGGCCAAAGTGCGACGACAAAATGGCGAGACGGAACGAATACTACAAATGGCACTAAAACAAAACAAGGCCACACATGCTGCAATATGGGGCCAAGGCTCGGCCAGGAGAGAGGCATCTTGGGGCCAGTTGGGGCCAAGACCAAGGCAAGTGGGCCGAAGCTATGAAAAATGGGAGTAATTCCTTCTGTACACATGGGCAATCGGTGGGCAGTCTATGGGCGACCGCCCACAAGGTTTTCAGCAACAGAATTAATTCCGTCACAAATGAGGAAAACGTGATTTTTCACAGATTTGCACAGAATCAGTGACGGATTTCGGGAGATCTTCTATTTTGACTAGAATTTTGACTCTAATTTGTTTCCAAAAAGGATTTTCACCTCCCTCCTCCTATATAAACAACCCTAGACTAATTTTGTATCATCTTTGATCTTTTATCTTTTATTTTGGGATATTTTGATCTTTTGAATAACTTAGTTTAGGTTTTATTTATTTTAGAAGATTGAAGATTCAAGGTTTTGCTTTATTTATTTTAATGGCCATTCAAGGCTAATTTATTTTATTCATGGATTGAGGTGAATAACAATTTGATCTTTATGCTAAGTTTTTAATTCTTTCTATCTCTCTTTCGTTCTTGTTCTCTCAACATTCTTCAAGATCATTCATAGGCTTCAATTGTATGTTAAGATACTTTTGGCCTATGAATCTATTTGGGTATAAATTGTTTCAGTAACTTGGACATTTATACATTGACCATTGTTGAGAGAATAGATTTAATTGAGGACGTAACTGAAATCAATGAATCTAGGTTCTTATGTTCTTATGATTTAAATTGAATCTCTTGAAAGTTTATATTGACGTAACTGAATATATAAACAAGATAGAAATATTAGGGTTTTAATGTTTTTATCGACGTAACTGTGATATTAACATCTTAACCCTAGGTTTTTGTGAACGAACCCAAGAATGAGATTGAAACCTTTTCACATGAAATAAAAAGTATAAAGTGATAATTGTTATGATCCCCAATCCATGAATCCCTTGTCTCTTATTATCTTTGATTTATTTAATTTGCTTTCTTAGTTTAATAATTCAATCAAATCAAAAACCCCTTTTCTTTTGTTTCTTGTCACACTAATTAAACCAATTTGTTCAACACTCAAATCTCTGTGGATTCGACCCTTGCTTGTGCATACTACTACAACGGTAGCTAGTACACTTGCTAGGTATTTTATTACAAGTGGATTTTTATCCATCAAGTTTTTGGCGCCGTTGCCGGGAATTTGTTGTGATTTGAACAAGTTTATTTTGTTAGTGTATTGTAAATATTTTCTTTTATTAATTTCTTTTTAGTGTAAATAATTTTCTTTCTTTTTCTAGTTGTTTAAAAAAATTAAAGGTCATGCATGAATCCAATTCTCGTGAAAAGTTGGCCGGGCAAGTAAAACAATTAATTGCTTTATTCAATGCGAAAAGTGCTTCGCCTAGTGCCAATTTAATACAAGATGCATGTTCCTGTTGTGGATTATACTCTCATGCTACTATTAATTGTCCGTCTAGGACATATTTTCCTGAGTATTCTCCACAGGTACAAGAGGGGAGTTCGTTCCATTCACAAAGTCAAGGATGGAACAGTTATGAGCCACATTACTATGAGCCTTCTCATCCTCAACGTGAAAAGCAACCATGGGAGGAAGCTATAGAAAGATATAGGGAGGAGAAAAGACAACGGGATAGTCGAATAGAGGCAACCATGAGTAACATTTCGGCACAATTGGACAAATTGATAGAGGCAGCGAGGAATCAAAATTCTACCATAATCCATGCACAACCCAAAGAACAACTATTGGGGGACACATTGGGGAACTTTGTCTATGAAGACTCCGATGAAGAACTTGAGAACGAACTACAACAAGAGCCACTTTTGGAAAATGAAACAGAGGATTTTGTCTATGAAACCTCCCATGAAAATTCTAGTGAAGTGCAATTGTATGATAGTTCGGGTTGTATGGAGACGGAAGAAATTATTGAAACATCATGGCATGAGCAAGTTGATGAAATTGAGCTTGCTCTTTATGGTGAGATGCGGGGCAATGAATTTCAAGAAGATATGGTCACTCTCGCCAAGATCGACAAGCCATGTTTGAATGAACACCAACCTCTACTCATGGAAAATGCCGATGACGAATCCTCCATCATTTTGGTGATCCCCCCCATCTTTGAAGACGGAGAAAGTGGCAAGGACTCCCGTGAGAAGAAGCCCAAGAAACTTAAAAGTCTAAAATTTCCTTGGGCACAAAATGATCTCAAAGCGCGAGGAATTTACATGGGGCTTGATCTGAAAATAAGGACCCGCGAAACCATGAGGTGGGCCAAAGGACGGAAGGTGAAGTCCAAACGCGAGCAACGGTCGGGCTAACGACCTTAACCAAATGCGCTAATTGGGAGGCAATCCAAGTAGGTACGTTTTATTTGCTTTATTCATTTGCTTTGTTGTGTCATATCGTCCTTTGAACCCAAGGCATGTTTTTGTTCTCTTTGCTATGAGGACATAGCATGTTTTGAGTTTGGGGGTAGATATCTCTCCGAGTTTGTGGGTTTATAGGGGAGTGTATATAGTGTCACCCTCCAAAAAAATAGAAAAATTTAAAATTTTTGTTCTCATTATATGTTTGGAAGTTGGCCAACGTCCGTGATGATTTGAGAGAGTTTTTGATTGAGTTTTGCTAGTTTGTGCCAATTTGAATATGTTAATTAGAATTGCATTAATACATGTAAAACACAATTGCACCACCATTCACTTCCATCATTTTTCTTGATCATTGTTACCAATTTAGGAGACCTTTATAGGATCACTTTGACATTCTCGGGGTCCCTAGAACATGTTTGCATGACTGTCAATAACACATCAATTAGGCTATTCGGGAAGTGATATGTGGCTATTTTCTTTGAACCCTATTTGTGAGCCTTTAACTTTCTCGTCACTTAAATAAAATTTCCGCTAGAACCCCTTTTGAGCTTGAAAAAGAATGGAATCTCTCACAAAAGTGGGAGGTTATTTTAGACCACCATTCGCCTTCATTTGTACCCTCATTGTCCTACCCTTTTAACCTATACACAATGTTTCTCGCCTTTTCAAGAAAGTGAAACTAGGGAATGAATTGGGATAATTGGGATATTTGGAAAAAACAAGGGTTGAGTGGAAAGTGGGCATGAAAAGAAAGAAAAGGGTTATGAATTGTTATGTAATAAAAAGAGGGGCTTGAGCAAAAATTGTTGAATGCACATTCTCCGTGATATATTTGTGCAAAGAAAAAAAAAAGCAAAGAAAAAAAAAAGAATGAAAAGAAAAGAAAAAAAAAATTGCCTTGCCCTCTCTAATGTTGAAGTGGAAAGCGATCAAAAAGAAAGAAAGGTGACCGAGTACAAGTTTGAAAGTGTACAAAATTATAAGTTTGGGGGTTAAATCAATGGGTTGGCTTGGAGCGGAGTGATAATTTCAATGTGAGGATGTATGATGAAGACTTTCTAGTTTCACTTGCTTGACTTCGTATGTCCTTATCTTCATTTGTAACCGTGAACCTAGCCCGCGTTTATCGCGATACATTACAAACCATAAAGCCATATTTGATCCCTAAAGAGTAGCTGGGTTGACAGTTTTATTTAAACATGCATATGAGTGTCCTTGTGCTGGAATTTCATCTTATTTAGAGCATGTGGTTAGTGACCCTATAAAATATCTTACTTTGGTAACAATGATCTCCCATATTTCATTCATCATTCAGGCCGAGGTGGAAAATTGTGGGTTAGATGCATTAATTTAATTGTAATTGCATATTCTTTTTGGCACTTATTTAGCATATGTAAGTGAGAATCTGAGACTTCTTTGGCCGACAACCTTGTATGTAGTGAGAACATATCAAAAAAAAATAAAATTATGTTGATTGTTTTTATTTGTTAGGGTAATTTTGTTTTTGTTTATTTCTTTTGTTTTACTCGAGGACGAGCAAAAGATAAGTTTGGGGGTATTTGATGGATGTGGTTTTACCCATCCAAAAGATATATTTCCTAGCTTATTTGGTGTTCGAAACCTTGAGAATTTAATGTATTTTCTAGTGTTTTGAAAGTACAGGGGTTGAAGTGCAACAACGTTGAAAACGGAGGATTGGAGCGTACTTTGGAAGCTTTTGAATCAAATTGCAATTTTGGAAAATTTGGGACAAAAAGGAAATTATGAAGTTCAAGGACCAAAGTGGAAATATTAGAAAATTCAGGGACTAAATTGGAAATATGGAATTTTTGGACGAATTTGATTTATAAAAATTCATGGGCTAAAATAAAAAATAAAATCTCAAAGAGCGAAGTGCAAAAGAATTTTTTATAGTGGCCAAAGTGCGACGACAAAATGGCGAGACGGAACGAATACTACAAATGGCACTAAAACAAAACAAGGCCACACATGCTGCAATATGGGGCCAAGGCTCGGCCAGGAGAGAGGCATCTTGGGGCCAGTTGGGGCCAATACCAAGGCAAGTGGGCCGAAGCTATGAAAAATGGGAGTAATTCCTTCTGTACACATGGGCAATCGGTGGGCAGTCTATGGGCGACCGCCCACAAGGTTTTCAGCAACAAAATTAATTCCGTCACAAATGAGGAAAACGTGATTTTCCACAGATTTGCACAGAATCAGTGACGGATTTCGGGAGATCTTCTATTTTGACTAGGATTTTGACTCTAATTTGTTTCCAAAAAGGATTTTCACCTCCCTCCTCCTATATAAACAACCCTAGACTAGTTTTGTATCATTTTTGATCTTTTATCTTTTATTTTGGGATCTTTGGATCTTTTGAATAACTTAGTTTAGGTTTAATTTATTTTAGAAGATTGAAGATTCAAGGTTTTGCTTTATTTATTTTAATGGCCATTCAAGGCTAATTTATTTTATTCATGGATTGAGGTGAGTAACAATTTGATCTTTATGCTAAGTTTTTAATTCTTTCTATCTCTCTTTCGTTCTTGTTCTCTCAACATTCTTCAAGATCATTCATAGGCTTCAATTGTATGTTAAGATACTTTTGGCCTATGAATCTATTTGGGTATAAATTGTTTCAGTAACTTGGACATTTATACATTGACCATTGTTGAGAGAATAGATTTAATTGAGGACATAACAGAAATCAATGAATCTAAGTTCTTATGTTATTATGATTTAAATTGAATCTCTTGAAAGTTTATATTGACGTAACTGAATATATAAACAAGATAGAGATATTAGGGTTTTAATGTTTTTATCGACGTAACTGTGATATTAACATCTTAACCCTAGGTTTTTGTGAACGAACCCAAGAATGAGATTGAAACCTTTTTACATGAAATAAAAAGCATAAAGTGATAATTGTTATGATCCCCAATCCATGAATCCCTTGTCTCTTATTATCTTTGATTTATTTAATTTGCTTTCTTAGTTTAATAATTCAATCAAATCAAAAACCCCTTTTCTTTTGTTTCTTGTCACACTAATTAAACCAATTTGTTCAACACTCAAATCTCTGTGGATTTGACCCTTGTTTGTGCATACTACTACAACGGTAGCTAGTACACTTGCTAGGTATTTTATTACAAGTGGATTTTTATCCATCAGGCTGCTCCAGTTAGAGTGCTAGTAAGTGCTTTACACATCATGTCGTCCTCGTTGGAGACAAAGCACATAGTAGCCTCTAGGTGTTGTATATGGCTTTTGGCATTAGTTGCACCCGAATATTTTTCCAGGACGGGTAGTCTGAAACCGGGAGGAGGTCGACGTTCAAGCAACTCTTTGGACAAGGGACGAAGAGCAAAATCATTTCGTTCGCCCTTTCCAGCATTCTCCTTCTTATCAGTCTCCCACTGTTCAAACTTCTTTTTCCACAATAGCCATTCCCTAGCACCTGGCCTGTCGTCCCTAGCATGGGAGATATCATTCGACCTTTGCCTTTCTTCGCGATGGGGTTCTCTCCCTGAGTTGGCTCTGTGTCTGTCACTCCTAGGGGGAGTTATCTCTCTGCTTCTCATGTCCCTGTGGGAGGGCGACCTTACTGAATGAATCGGCGACCTGCGCCTTTCATCTCTAAGTGGCGACCTGCGCCTCTCATCTCTAGCTGGCGACCTGCGCCCTTCTCCTCTTATAGGCGACCTGCGCCCATTCCTGTCTCTGTGAGATTCCAACCTCTGCGTCCTGGCAGGCCTGTTCCTCTCGGCCTCCCTTTGCCGTCTCAGCTCCGACTCAGCTTTTTGTTCCCTGTTAGTGTTGAGATGACTCCTCAAGTCATCAGGTGGAACTGGTATGTGGGTTCGAATAAGGGGAACAATCTGTCGATCACCGTTCAGTTGGGTACTTCCGTCTTGCCTAACGCTCCTTTCAGGTCGCCTGTTTGAAACCTGGGAGGGGGCTACCCTTTCCGACCTCCTGTCAGCTTGCTATGCTTCCTCGTCCATAGCTATTAGCTCCGCCAGTATTTGAGCTCGCTCCAACAGCATCTCCCTTTGGGGTATGTTTTATCATCATTGTAGTAGGTCTAGTGCATTGTATTTTACGCTGGTGCTGTCGTCAATTTGCTGTATTTTACAGTGTTTGTGTTCTATGCATGAATGGACTGTAAGAGAACATTATAAGTTTGTATGGGATGCTCTCATCTAGAGTAGTCATAAGATTCATTCTGAAATACTCCGTCCATCCCAAAATCAATGTCCAAATTTGCTCATGATCAAGAATAATTTGGACATTCATTTTGGGACTGAGGTAGTATCAAAAAATCTTGTGCTTCATTTATTTTTTGCTAGAATAAGTCTTGTAAGATCCAGTGTTTTTTTTTTTTTTGCAATGTGTGTGTGTAGATACTGTTTTTAGCAGCAGAAAAATTTATGGATAATTATCCAAATTTGTTGATAAGTTCCTACTTTTGATGAACCTTCAGGCTTCTTTTGGCACCTCCCTTGATCCAAAATTTTGGCTGGGAATCTGTGTTCTACACGTTTGGCTTTTTTGCAATGTGTGTGTGTAGATACTGTTTTTCACATTTCTCCGTGCCCACATTAAAATTCATCTTCTTTTATCTGAAAATTAGTTGATATAAAAATAGCTACATGGAATTTTATTGAACTTTATCCTTTTTAGGTTTTGGGGCTTTCAGTTTGTTACAGAAGAACAACCTTCAGCTGATGCTTTATCCGTGCCAAGTAAGTACATTGTTTTCTTTTCTCGTAATGTTATTTGTCTGAAGTGGCTCCTGTCATACATAGCCGATTGACGAATTATGCAGAAAGTCACCAGTGACCAAGAATGGATCTTTTTATTTTGGTTACATTCTTACATTCGATTTCAAACAAAACTAGTTCTTGATTATGTATGACCTTTACTTTAATTTGTGATTCTATTTCAATAGAGGAAACTAAAAAGTTTTTCAATTCATATGTTGAAGTATATCACTTAGTTTCCTTAATACCAACAGGGTCTCAATCTGTTAGTCATGAGCGAATCATGGGATTCTGTTTTGGAAGAGTTGGGTGGCTCCCAGAAGGTATGGTGCAATTTTTTTTTCTGTACCTCCTCTTTTCTGATGATATGTCAATTTCTATTTCCCAGAATTGCTATTGTTTCAACCAAATTGACTTAAAACTTGTGGGCATAAATAAAATTGGTTGCACTTGATTTGACTATAAGCAATTTTCTTTGGCTGTTGACTATTTTTCACTGACCCTTGCCAGTATTCAAGTTTGTGGAGCCTCCAGAAAACAATGAAAAACCATTTGATCAGAAGAGGAAGGTGAAGTTTAAAATCATGAGCTTGAAGGTGAAAGGAGTAATGGAATATGTACCTGAGCTGGTGAGTCCGTGCCTCTCTCAGCTTTTGCTTCTTCTGTTACTCGATTTACTTGTAGCCGCTATTGTTTTAAATCTGAAAATATAATGGACAATATTCATGTAGCTAGTATATATGTTATTCATATATTCTGTAGCAGTGAAGATGCAGCTTTAATTTGCAATGTTGTCAAGCTACCCAAAGATTACCTTTTAGTTTAGACCTATTCTTTTCAATTTTTATTTTTTTTTGTTTTCACACTTGTAGGAATGATGCATGATTGTCTTCTGGCTAATAGGGCTTGCTTTTCTTTTGCATTTGACATAATGGAAAATGTGAATGGAAATCAAGCAGCATAAAACATTTTAAGATGATAACTGTAGAACTTATTGGCATTAGAGGTAAAATATCCTTCTGTTTTATGTATTAATTGCTTCTTGTTGTTCTTTTGTCTCGTGATTAGATGTTGAACCTCCTTCACCTGCAGCTCATTACGTGATGTGTTTTACGGGATGGGATTGAACGACAAGGTTTATGTCACTTTCTAATCCTTGTATCTTCAAAAATTGTTACGAGTGGTTGTGTGATGCTCATAACAGGGTGTTTGTTAATCAGGATATCGTTGCGCTATCTGGTGTACATACGTTGGGAAGGTCCAGACCCGAACGCAGTGGTTGGGGCAAGCCTGAGACCAAATATATGGTACATAAGCGGCTTTAGTTAAATTCAACTTTGATATCCTGTTGCTTAAAATAGTCTATTATTGGACAGTAACTCTTCATAATAGTACTAGAATTGGCCGTGTTAAAACCAACCTTTGCCTTATGACAGTTATATAAGGTCTTTTATTAGTCCACCTTGGCAAAACACAAATACGCACAGAGAACTTCTAGATAAAAATCCTTTTGCTGTAAAAGAACCCTACTTCATTTGTACCGAGTACATTAGCTTCAAAATCTTTACTTGTTTGGTTAAACCTGGCATAATTAGTAATTTGAGGTTGTAAAATAGAGGGTTTTTTTTACTGGGAAAATACTAAATAGAGGTCAAGTGTTTCACCCTGTACCTGAATTTGTTTCAAATGACACAGCAGTAACTTTAATCCCACTTGGCCAAGTCTTTCAGGCGATTCTGAAAGCAGAAGTATGTATATCACTTTTCTCTCTCTTTATATATAGGCCAAAGAAGCTGGAGTTTAGTAAATGGCTCTGCTTATAGTTTCTTAAGGGAAAAGAAAGAAGCTCTCTAGTGATTTTATCAAGTCAGATCTGCTATATAGAGGCTTCTATATCTGTCTCTCTTTTAATTCCATTTACCCAGAAAATAGAGTCTGCCTGGTGATTTCACCGAGATGGAACCATTTTCTCTCTCTTCCTTCCATTTCTATACTTACGGGCTCATGCATAAATCACTGCTCTACAGATGGATTATATTATTGATGTTGGTCTGCCATGTCGATTACATTTTGATAGAAAGATGGACCTGGAGCTCATGGAGGGCAGTCTTGGACAGCGTAGTGGCTAAAGTTTGATAATTCCTACTTCAAGTTATGATTCGATAAATATATATATATATATATATATATATATATATATATATATATATATATATATATATATATATATATATATATATATATATATATATATATATATATATATTTTGCTCAATTAGAAACAAAGATCTGCAAGCTTATTTCAGCCAAATGCATTTGATTGGCACAGGATATCAAAGAAAAGATAGATGAAGACCTATTGATTTTGCCAACTGATGCTGCCCTTTTCGAAGATTCTGTCATTTAAGGTGAAACAGACAAAAATTTATGGTCAAAGAAAGTTTTTGTTCAACTTTTATGTAATTAGTATGTGTCGATGACACGTTGTCATGTGTACATATATATATTATGTATCTTTTGGGATTGAAGTTTGTCAATATATGTTAATTATCATGTCAATTAATTTTTTATATAATATTTTTTTATTATTTAATTGTATATATATTACTATTAGTAATCAATATTAATACATAACAACAACCGTTACATTAGGTGTGCATCTAATTTTTGGCGTTACATTAAGTATTCAACTAGTTTTTAAATTGGCGTTGCATTAGGTACTCATCTACTTTTTGGCGTTGCATTAGGTGTTCATATAGTTTTAAAATTGGTGTTGCATCAGGTATTTACCTGATGCAACGCCAAAGCTCTGGCGTTACATTAGCTTACTATGTCGTTGCATTAGACCTAATGCAACGCAAGAGAATGCAACGGCCATTTGGCGTTACATTAGGCCTAATGTAACGATTTTTGGGCCCTAATGCAACGAAAATTGGCGTTACATTAGGTCAGAAATGTAGTAGTGGGAAATGTGCTTATCAATCTTCGTCCACGTGGCAGGACCAATCACTTGACTCCTTGACCTGAAATCAGAACCCACGACTAGCCGAATTTGTCTCCGGCTTAGACCCTCGGGCGTGAGAGTAAGTATGTATTTCAGAGAGCAAATATTGTAAGATGAATTGAATAGAGATATTCAAATGACAAAATTGCAGTTACCTTCGAACCGTTGTGGTTGTCATGTATTTATATTTGATGAGGGTGGTATATTTGGTAGGACTACATGAGCTCCGTTATTTGAGGGACGGTTACATGTCATGAGAACGTGTCCTGGAATGGCTCCTGAATTGTAGGGAACCAGTTATGGAAATAATAGAAGCACGTGCGCCTGGACTTGGTAGGTCGACGCTTGCTTGGCAGGTCGAGGTCGCCTATTGGGATTAGGTCGACCTGACTAATGGGTTGAGTTGGTCCATACCCGGAATAGAATCTGGATCGTAGAGTCGGACTAAGTTAGGTCGGGACCCGGTAGGTCGGACAATGAACTTAAGTCGACTGATCAAGAAGATGGGCCTTGAGCCATGTAATAATTGGGCCTAGCCCACTGAGAAAGTGGTGGCAATAATTGATTGAGGACTGGGCTTTACTCGCTCGGCCCAGCTCTACGCTTTTGGTATGTTCATGTATATATATATATATATATATATATATATATATATAACTCTGAATCAATACACAAGTTGGAAAGTGTTCCAGTGGTTAAGTGGCGTGTAAAAGGTGTTGGGAAGCCTGGGTTTGATCCTTTGTATCAACATGTTTGTTTATTTTGACTTCCCTCCTCTTCATTTCATTTTTCAACCTTATTAAGGGCCTAATAACAACAACAGCACGCTAATGATGCCTGCCCAAGCCAGCCATCTCATGCCCATTGGATTCCTAAGTCCACCTCTGTTGTTTTCAACCTTATTGATGTTCCCCTTGTAGCCAGCAACGTTAAGGCTTTACCTCCAAGCCAGCCCTCACAAGCACAAAGGTGTCCTACCTCTCTTCTCGCAGGAACCCCAAATGTCACCAGCAGCTCCTTCTGAATTTCCAAAGCATTTGGTAAATAGTCAACTTGATAATATTGCCGATTTTACTCAAGACAAAAATGATAAAGATGGGTACTACGCATTATATCCACCAAAGCAGTGGCGGTACAAGCCTTGTCAACAAGATCAACTCTATCTTCGGCTATTGTTCAACATTAATCGAGTCATGAACTCTTCTAATCTAGTATTATTAACCCGTGGTCGAATTTGAAGCCTTTTAAACATCTAACCATTGGCATATCTAGGGGATAAAAGAAGTTTACAAAAAGATGGATACAAAACCAGGTGACGATACTTTATTTATTACATCAATTGTAGATACACCTCACTCTAATTAAAACACCAATAAAATCTTGACCCATCATCTTGTAAAAAAATTTTTGTAACACAAGCACATGGGAATTTGGCCTGTTGGCTAGAGCTCATGGCTTCCAACCTGGAGGTCATGGGTTCGATCCCCCCGAAGTTGGAGGGAAGACTTTCTCTCCCTAGGATTTATCTCCTATGCGCTTCTGTGCGTGCATGTGTGTGTGTGAGTAGTGGAAAAAAAAATTTGTAACACATTTTTGTAACTTTATTATTTCTCTATTTTAACCTGGGACACAACTGGATCAGTTTGTGAGATAATATCATGGGATATATCTTTAGGTCCTTGGACCTAATATTTATTTTTCGTGAGGACATATATTTTTCAACACTCTTATAAAGTCCCTTAAAAAAAATTAGCCTCCCGCACCTGTGTGCGCGATCTCTAAAAGGAAAAGGTCAATCTCTCAATTTTGAGAATTTGAAGGCTGATGTTGTCAAGATAAACTGGGCCCACAACTCCATATTTCGTAATGTAGTCTAGTTGCGTGTTGGATGTCCGTGCGTTCTTTCCAAACTACTGAGAACAAGAGCGCCATGAGCTAAGTCGGGAGGGTGTCCCGACAAAAATTCTCCTACGCGTGAGAGTAAGTTTGATGGTTGGATGTGTATTCAATATAGAGAGAGAAACATGAGCGTAATTAACAGCTTATTTATTAGTGAGGAGGGACTAGGGAAAATTTTTCTCTTAAGAGAAAAATTTCACCTGACCTATTGAACTATTTATGTTTTGATCACTGAGTCTTTATTTCTTTCGTTTTAATCATTAAAGTCGTTATATATTTGCTTAACATTTCACTCCGTTTCCTTCTTTTTATTTACATCCTAAGGAAAATTTTGTAACTTTCTCTCTCTTTCCATCGCAACTAAAAACTACCCCGACGCGCTCCAATGGTCGTCTTCACGCACGGCGAAGGATTCCGGCGGTGAACATCTGGTCAACCGGTTAGGCATCTCTTCCTCTTTCTTCCCCTCCTCGTCGTTTGCATACCGCCGCTCTTCCCACAGTTCGCACACACATTCACTCTTGTCGAAAACTGCTGTTGATTTCCGTAGCACTAGTTCCCGTTTTAAGAAATTAGGGCATTGATTTTGCAAATCTTTGTTATATCCAAGGCAGAATCCGGTGAAATCAAGCTAATCCCCTAGGGACATTTCATTTGAATTATCATACATTTTGCGATTGAATCAAAAGCTAATCAAACATAATAATTGGCTAGAAAATTGATTGAAACATAGGGGTACTTTATTGACCATACTTTACAAAAGTGAAATCTATCGGAAAAAAACCGGGAAGAAGGTAGGAATGAGGCATCTATGGCGTGGCGATATTATTTCAAATTGTTAACATTGGATGACTTTTAATTGCTTCACATGGAAGTTTGAGCCCGATCACAGACTTAGCGTTAGCCTCTACTTCCATGGGTCGTGTAACCGAAGAACCACCATTAATCGACTCCTTGCTACTTCTCTCCGAAATCGCTTTATCTTGGTCCCTCTGCAACCATAAAGAAGATTTTGAATTGGTTATTTGTATGCAGAGTCTGATGAATGTGGGTAAAACATAATTTTAATTGATAATATGAAGTCAAGAAGAAATTATATTAAGAAAGTCGTGAACTTACTGATAAGGGAGTAGGTTTCAGTTCATTCACAACAAGAGATGCATCTTTTGGTTTTCTTTGCTTGACCTGGTTTGTGAAACTGTCGGGCATGTTAGTCAGAATCAATTCTTCCAAGGTTCTTAGCTGTAGCAGTCTGAGTGGAATGTTCCTCAACTTATCACAGCGCCTTATGTTGATCTCTTTGAGGCTTTTCATTGCCCCTTCCTCCACTTCCCAGTCCTCTAAGTTCTCCAGCACCCAAAGCTTTAAAACTCGAAGTTTACGAAATCCTCCCTTGGGGCACACCATATTTTTCCCTTTGTACGAGCTGCCCAAAAGCCTGAGCACGGTTAGGCATGGCAGCTGGCTCAGTGTCCGCATGGGATCCTCGTTCAGATGAGAGTTTGACAATGTGAGAACCTTGAGTGTTGGTGGAAATTCAAGGTGATCAGGTAGCTTTTCCAAATTCCCAAACAAATTTAGATGTGAAAGTTGCAATAACTTTGGAAGTGGTTTGAGAATGAGATTTGAAGCACGTCCTGCTTCATCTCTTGACCGCAGCCTTAAAGACTGAAGAGCTTTTAAATTTGAGATCCAGTCAAGCAAGTCACCTTGGCTAGAGCTTAAGTTGAAACTCATACCTAACTCCCTGAGGTTCTGCAGTTTGTCTAGACCATTCTTCACAGAGATCTTGTCATCTACAAACAATCCCCACAGTGTCAGGAGAGTAGGGGAACTTCTGGGTGGCATAGCAAGACGGATATCATTGAGATTGAGATGGCGGAGATGCTTCAGTTTCCAAATGGAGTCAGGTAGGCTGTTTATGAAAGTGTGCTTCACATCCAAGGTTTCTAGGTATGGCAAGTCACCGACTGATTGAGGGAGGCTGTCCAAGAAAGTCCACCGTAGCCCCAAGTACCTTAGATGGTATAGATGACCAAGCTTTTCTGGTAAACTTGGTTTGTACACTCCCTCTAGATCAAGAACCCTCAGTAATCCAAAGCCATTGTCAATGATTCTGCCCAAAAGTCGACCTACTTCCTTTGCTGGCAAATCCTTCCTTTGAAAATTGAATGACAAGTAAGAACGTAAAAGAGAGGGATCATGAGCAAAATGCTTGCTCCTTGTCAGCTTAAAATCTAAAGAAAGTGAAGGCGTCGTAGAATTCTCAATTTCTCTACTATTTTTTACTAGTTCCCCACTAGTGCAGAAATAATTTAGGCCAGAGAAGAGAGAAACTTTTTGTTCGTTCACCCTTTCAACAGGTTGTATTTCCTTTTCCCTCTTGGTGAAAACATCCTTAGCGTCTACGTACTCAACCATCCGACGGACACCAAATGGACCTGCTGATTCTTCATGGAATTCTGAGGTGCGGTGGATGTAGAATAAGCTGATATCCTGGGCTTTTGGCAACAAATAATCGTGCAGAACACCCAGTATACGGCATCTTCTGGGGCTATTATCGGACCTCAGTTTAGATATCTGAATCATGCTACGGTTGACCAAATCGTTAAAATACTTTTGTACCAAATCCTCCGGTAGAATCTTTTTGGATCTGCGTTTCACAAACCCCTCAGCAAGCCAGAGTCTAAGCAACCTTCTCACGGGGATGTCATATCCTTTAGGGAAAAGTACCAAATAAAGAAGGCACAACTTTGTGTGGATTGACAGGTCGTTA
Source organism: Adenophora triphylla var. japonica (assembly GCA_022495995.1). Classification (NCBI taxonomy): domain Eukaryota; kingdom Viridiplantae; phylum Streptophyta; class Magnoliopsida; order Asterales; family Campanulaceae; genus Adenophora; species Adenophora triphylla. The sequence continues at coordinate 10,792 of JAFEMH010000748.1, read as the reverse complement.
TAGCATAATGCCAAGATATCATTGCAGTTCTGCCCAAAATGTACATGGGGCCAGTTGCTTCTTTTCTTAGTTGATAACAACCCAGCTATGAGGACAATATTAAGGGGCAGCCCATTACATACTTCCAAGATCCTCGGCTTCAAATTGTCCTGAATAAGATTTTCGTTTTCTCCATCCCAGCCTTCTTCAAGAACATATCCCAGCTATCTTCATCATCAAGTCGCTTCATCAAATGCGAGAGGACACTTGTCTCTGGGCTTGAGCCGGCTTCACAAGATGTGAAGATGATCTTACTTCCATTTTTCTCGTCCGGAAATGCCTCTTTCAGATCATTCCACACATCACATGTCCTTACACCATCCAGCACAACCAGGTATCGTTTCTGCCCGAGACACTCGAAAAGCCTGTTTTTCAGTGCATGTTGATCAAGAACCATAGCACCATCATTCTTGAGATTATCCACCACTTTTAACAAACTGAGCAAGATCTCCCCAGCAGCATACTCCTTTGGAATGGAGACCCAGTGACGGTAGTCAAAACGTTCCTTGATTTCTCTGCTTCTATAGATTGCACGAGCAAGGGTAGTCTTGCCTGACCCCACTTCACCTACAATTGACACCAACCGTTCACCCTTCTTGATTAGCCGTTTCACAAGAGTATCAACATCAGCTCTGAGACCAAAGATGCCCAATTCTTCTTCCTGGTAAGAAAAGCTGGACATTTGTTTTGAGTACTGTAGACGCTCTTCTTTGAAACCAACTATCTGCGCGTCGTTTTGGTTGTAAGAATAGCTAAACGTTAATTTCTTCCGGTGTTGCTTAGGTGACACCGCGCTTAGAGATCGAACGAGAGCAACATTTGTGTTGTTGGGGCTAATTGTGTGAATTTCTGAAGTGGGAGGGCTCCTGTAATGCAGTGCATTTGTCAAAGATTCGCGCTCAACACTGTTGTTTTCTTCTTCATCATCGTCATTTTCTTCCTCCGCTTCATGGGGATCATAATCACTAGTATCAGAATTAATGCTTTGACGGGTTCGCTGGGACTGTTGCTCTTCACCAAAGCTAGATGACACTGACAAGGTGTTTGCTGGGCTTGCAATGACTAACCCAGAGGGCATGGCTTTATTGAGTTTCTGTATCTGCTCTCGAACTTTTTTCATCTTTCTGCGAAGCTTACGGCAAGCATTTAAATTGTTAAAGAATAAAGCTTGGTTCATGAGAAAACCAAGTCTTTTCCTCTGACGAGCAATCCGGAGAGAGAATTTCTCGATTTCATCTTCCACCATGTAAAGAGTTTCAAGATACTTTCCTACCCAGTTCTTTGCCGCCTGGTTGGTGTCTGACTTTTCTTCAGCATCAGTCAGATATCCCCGCATCTTTTTGAGGGACTTTCTGATCTCATGCATTTGGTTTACTATAACGATATTGTGGCTTACAGATTCTTCTTTGAGCATGTCAGTCAATTTCTGAGTCACACCAGAAACTGCCGCCTCGACTGCCATTGTTAAGAACAATCTCAAGCTCACGCACTTGTGTTTTCTCTCGTAAAGTTTGTAAGAATGCTTTTTACTTGAATTTGATTTCTCAAGTTTGGTTTGAAGTTCGAACCTGTACTTATATCACTATCTCTGCATTTTTCTTTCTTACTAGCCATTGACTTGGCCATATACAAAGTCTTCTTGCCACCTAGTGATAGGCCAAGGAATCTAGCGTGTGAAGTAGCTGGTAGCCCCCACAATCAAAAGACTTGAATACTTTAATGAAGTTGCCTGGTAAATTTGTGGGCAATTCTTGTGTATATGTCAGGCATCATCCTGGAAAAAAACATGGTGAATTGCTGGGCCTAGTTAGACTAAAATACCTGGTTTCTATGCATTTGGATGTTAGCAGATAGTACCAAAAAGTGACTTTGGTTCCTTCTTGGCAAGTGACAACAAATACATAAATTTGGAGATGGCCATTTTGGGCCGTGGCCCGTGGGCGGCCGGGCCGACCCGCCGTCCGTTTGCCCGCGCCCGTCCAGTCCGTGGCCCGTTATCCACTTGGCCCACTTCGTATACGGGATGGGCCTGGACCAAGGAGGTCCGCATGGATCGGTCTTTGGCCCGCAGATCAGAAGATTCGTATTGCAATGAGGTCCGCACGGACCTTTTTGTATAAATGTCTAAAAAATAAAAATAAATAAATGATAGTCCGTCCCTCTTTTATTTTATATATTTTAAATTGTTTAGTTTTTTTTCTATCTTTTTTACCTTTTTGAAAAAAATATCAGTAATAAAAAAAGTCTAAAATATTATTTCAATAAAAAATTAATAAAAAAATAAACAAAATATAGTCCGTCCATCTTTTCTTTTATATACTTTAAATTGTTTAGTTTTTTTCTATCTTTTTTTATATACCTTTTTGAAAAAAATATCAGTAGTAAAAAAAGTCTAAAATATTATTTTCTAGTAAATAAAAAATTAATAAAAAAATAAAAATAAATAAAAGATAGTCCGTCCCTCTTTTCTTTTATATACTTTAAATTGTTTAGTTTTTTTCTATCTTTTTTTATATACCTTTTTGAAAAAACATATCAGTAATAAAATAGTCTACAATATTATTTCCTAGTCAATAAAAATTAATAAAAAATAAAAATTAATAAAGGGTAGTCCGTCCCTCTTTCATTTCATTTCATTTGTTGAGAAAGATGACAACGTTGAGGACAAAGGTGTTTATTGGTTCAATAACAAGATGTAAAGGAGAAGAATATATGTGCCAGCCTTGGGTTCTTTGAATATAGACTGTTGCAAATTTTATATTCATGTTGGTAAAATCAAGTTGTTTTTATGAGTAGTGATAACTGGTTGCAATTCAATATTCTTAATGAATGCAATTGTGCAGGTCTTGTGATGAATCTGAAATATGCATCGATGAGTCCGGATCTTTCAGACCGAGCCCAAGCTTGCTCTAGTCCAAAGGTCAAATATGACGTGGCACCTCTGTGACCGCGTTGACCACGCTAATCGCGGTCTCGTACCAGACTCCTGGTTCGCTACCAGACTCCCGGTTGATATCAATCCTACGAGACAAGAGTCCGTACTAGCTCTGCCTGACACCAGCTGACAAGCCTGTCACTATCAAATTAAATGGTGGTTCAGACGCCTATCATGCGCGTAAGGCGCCGTACCAACTGTCGTATGCCCCTTATCCTCGTCCAATCATAGACATCCCTCTACAGTACTCCATGCTTTATTGTACGAGCCAACCAGGCGCGGACACGTTTCCTAAGTCAACTAATATCTTTCAGGGCCGAGGTCATCAAACTGATCCCTCTCTTCTACTATATATATTCTCATTTGTCCTCTTGGCAAGGTAAGTCACATTGTCTAAACCCTAGCACACAAACACACTAAGACATTCTAAGTCTTATATCTTATCAAACCCTCAAAGGTCTTACTCTCACACCTAAGCCGAAATCAATCCCGACTTGGTCTCTAACAGTGCTTATTGTTTATGTTGTGATCTAGGTACAACTTTCATACAAAGCCAGTGTTCATCCTTTGTGAGACCCAAAAGTAATGGCATCATCATGCACTCTCATTGATGCATGGGATTGGCCCATAGATACTTGCATTGAGCCCAAAATTCAATGCCTGAAATGAGAAGACTTATTTTCCCTAACAAGCCCAAACAGATTCTGTAGGCCATAAGCAATTTATACTCCTTCCCATTTGAAATTGCATGAAAAAAATAGTTGAACACGAAAATTAAGAGGACGTCCCATTTGAAATTGCAAAAAAATTGTTGAACACGGAAATTAAGAGGAGTATATAATATTAAGTTGTGATGAATGTGGATAATGGGGTAGCAAAGAGAAAGTGGGTAGTTGTTGTGAGTATGACAAGTTGATTCATTATTTAAAAATATTAAAATCTATCATTTTGAAATTTTGCAATTTAAATGGGACATTAAAAATAATTAATTTTACAATTTCAAATAGAAATAGGAAAGAGTATATGATTGGTGGCTGTACCCGAAATTCTCATACAGCTAATTTGTTGCTGCGTTTTTGCTACCATGATTTGGTCATGAAGCATCTTTAAGAGAAGCATTTGTTGAGATTTATGGTTGCACTTGCACATAGTGCTTAATGGGTCCCACATAAATACCTACTCTTTGAAAAAATGCCCTGTTTGTATCAAACACTTTTTTATGGAAATTTGTATTTCCTCCATCCCACTAAAAACTACTTTCTTCGTCCCACAGTAAGTAATATACACAAAATGAATTGGCACAAGAACTAAGAAAAAAGGTAAAAAAAGGTGATGTGTTGTGAATGTAGATAGTTTGGTAGGAGAGATTGAAATAAGTGGGTAATTGTTGTGAGTATAACAAGTGGATCCATTTCTATTTCGGGACTTTGCTGTATACTTTGGGACGCCCAAAAGAGATCTATTTGCATATTACTATGGGACGGAGAGAGTACATACTTTCCTTGTTGAAAGTCCCACTAGAAGCTACACAGGTCCTAAAATGAAAATATTTTATTATTTTTATATAAATGAGACTCGAATGTCATACTCACATTAACTATTCAATTATTATTTTCTAACTCATTTTCTCTCTTCTTTTATCTCACTTTTCATACACCTACTGCAATAGATTTGTTATTAATTTTTGTGCAAATAGTAAATCTGTAGTTTGTAGTGGGATGAATGGAGTATAATATTGATAGTTGAGAAGGCGTTTTTAGTATAAAAAGAAAGGTATGCATGATTAAATAATTATTTTTCAGGATACAATTATTAGATGGTTCAGTCAAGCAGGTGATGAGTTTCTGGTTGTACATTGTGTTTTTTTTTTAATGAATATTTAATGGAAAGGATTCCAGTTTGATCTGTTAAATGAGCCTTTAGTTTTGTATTTTGGTGTTATATGTTTAAAAAATTTCATGAAAAAGCATGTAAACTATGGCGAGAAACTTGTGCAAATAAATACAGCTTATTTTAAAAAAAAAAGTGATATTTTTTATGAACCGAGTGGAACGAGTATTTGATGCTTGGACTATTCGATTTCCTCTGCCGGACTTTTATCAACAAGACTAGAATGGGAGTATTCGACATATGTACGACAGAATAAACCAAAGAGTTCGAACATCAGACATATTATTAAAGGATGGGAGGGATATATTAATGCTAAGAAGAGTCAAAAACACTAGAAAATTAGTACAGCACTGTGAACTGCTTAGTTTACAAGTGGGGCCAACACATTTATAAGGGTTGACTTAACCTTGTCACTGATTGGAGAGAAAAAAAAATAGAAAAGAAAGAAAAATATATTCTAGGTTGTTGGTGGCCATAATTTATTATTATTATTATTATTATTATTATTATTATTATTATTATTATTATTATTATTATTATTATTATTATTATTATTATTATTATTATTATTATTATTATTATTATTATTATTATTATTATTATTATTATTATTATTATTATTATTATTATTATTATTATTATTATTATTATTATTATTATTATTATTATTATTATTATTATTATTATTATTATTATTATTATTATTATTATTATTATTATTATTATTATTGTCATTATCATTATTATTATTAGCATCTCCAACAAACAAGCAACCAACCATGTGATAATAGGGATAAATAGATGGAGAAAGAAGAAGAAATCATTGCAACAAAAATGAAGTCTATCCATCTCCTTACTCCATACAAATTGGGCAACTTTTATCTCTCTCACAGGTTACTCACTCCAAATCATTTTTCTCCCTCCGTTCCAAAATGATCTTATTACTTTTTTTTTATTTTTATTGTTGCTGCGAATCAACTTTAAGCAATAATTATAGATTGATTTAATTATCCCTAGTTTTCCTTTTCAATTTTCTACCATTTCACTTCATAATTTTGTCCGATTTTGATCGGTTGAGATGGAAGAAAAGATTATTATTACAATTTTTTCTGAGTACAAAGATAATATATTTCGACAATTTAGCATCCAAGCATGGGTAGTGGTAGATCAATAGAATCATCTCGTGTTTCATAGATTCAAGGTCAAATTTTAATCATCTCATGTTTCATAGATTCTTGGTCAAATTTTAATCAAGTTGACCATCAAAATCAAAGTAAAATTATCTTTTCGAGATAGAAATTATTGTTTTGTTGAACAGGAAAGTTCAAGCACAATAGCTTTTGAATATTATAATAAAGCTCAATTAGTTGCTAAGGAGCATATGTAGAGAATTAACAACTTAATTATGAATTATTTTCTGATCACTTTGAAAAAAATGCAGGGTTGTTTTGGCACCAATGACAAGAGTGAGATCATACAATTTCATAGCACAGCCACATGCCAGTTTGTACTACTCACAGAGAGCAACAAAGGGGGACTCTTGATTGGGGAAGCCTCTGGCATTTCTGATACTGCTCAAGGGTAAAAATGGCTTCTTTTCCTTTGGTTTCTTCTTTGAATGAATAATCAACTCTTGATTGACTGAGAAAATGGTTCTTCAGGTACCCAAATACGCCCGGAATTTGGACCAAAGAACATGTTGAAGCATGGAGACCAATTGTTGATGCAGTTCACCAGAAAGGAGGCATCTTTTTCTGTCAGCTATGGCATACAGGCAGAGTGTCAAACTATAGTAAATAACCTTAACCTTTCTATCTCTTTGTAACTACTTTGTCATACTATGCGTACATTGGGATACGGACATGTGCAGTTGGACTACACGGCAGACTAAATGGTATAATGACAATAGTTAAATATCATATAATAACACCAGTCACATCTTATCGAACACTTGTCACATTTTATCAGCGTGAGATAACATTTATAATTACATGAGTTACATTCTATATAATGAGGTTTGTCGGACTGTTCTACAAAATTCAGTATACAGGTAGAAAATCATTATGAAGGTCAGGGATAAAGTTGAAATTTTGCTTGGGGGGGGGGTCCATGATTATCTTAGGATTAGAAAATTACATGAAAATATTCTAAATCTGGCTCAAGAATGAGTTGAATGTAAAAGTCAACTCAGCATGCATTGATAATCTTCCTGTTTAACAGGTTTTCAACCAAATGGTCAGCCTCCAATCTCATGTACTGACAAGCCAATTAAGTCAGAATTCGATATTGTTGGCTCTGACACTAGTCAGTATTCACCTCCACGAAGACTGAGCAAAGAGGACATCTCCCAAGTTATCAATGACTACAGAATTGCAGCAAGAAATGCAATTGAAGCAGGTTTTGATGGGGTAGAGATTCACGGAGCAAATGGCTACTTGATTGACCAGTTCTTAAAAGATCAAGTGAACGACAGAACAGATGAATACGGTGGGACCCTAGAGAATCGCTGCCGCTTTGCTCTAGAAGTAGTTAAAGCAGTAGCAAATGAGATTGGGTCTGATAAGGTAGGTATCAGATTGTCTCCTTTTGCTGATTACAATGATTGTGGAGACTCGAACCCTATTTCTCTAGGTGTTTATATGGCGGAATCATTGAACAAGTACAAGATTTTGTATTGTCATGTGATTGAGCCAAGAATGGTAACTCAGTTTGAGAGGCATGAAACGAAGAACAACTTGTTGCCTATGAGAAAGGCTTTTGAGGGGACGTTTATTGTCGCTGGTGGATATAACAGAGAGGAGGGGAATAGAGTTATAGAGAGTGGTGGGGCCGACCTTGTTGCGTTTGGACGCTTGTTCTTGGCTAATCCTGATCTGCCACAGAGATTTGAGCTTGATGCTCCCCTTAACAGGTACGATAGAGGCACTTTCTATTCAGATGATCCTGTTGTTGGGTACACAGACTACCCATTCCTTGTGCAGACAAGTAATTGAACTTTGAAATCTTTTGTCAAGAGAAAACACACTTTCAAAGTGGGGTCCAAAAAACATGAAACCAGAAGACATTGTGGATAATTATTTGTTACTTGTTCTGTTGTTTGTTGTTTCAAACTTATTTTCCTTATATTATGATGGTAAGGTCTAGTCTCCATCACCTTTATTTATGCTTTTACTGTAATAAAATTTAGGGGCAATTCCCTTTTCGATTAAAAAAAAGTTTGGCTACATAAAATTTATCGATCAAGACGAGTAGATTGGCTAGACAAACATTTGTAGGGAGAGGGTTGAAAGGGCACTAAGGGTTGAAAGTACTACACAATCACAACAGCTCAACCCCGCTTCAAATCTGACACTGACACTCTCCAAAAAGACCCGCTTCAAATCTGATACCGACACTCTCCAAAAAGAACCACTAGCTAATTCTCATATAGAAGCTAGAGAAATCATTTGGTTCCATACTTGGGGACACATCCTTGTCCCTCCTAAACCCACGGAAGTGAATTTGCAAGAAAGAAGTCAGCAATCCAGGGCTTAAAATTGTGTGTCGGTCTATAGGGATTCTTATTTTGGAACGGATGGAGTATATATCTGTTGTAAGAAAAGTAAGAGAATACCCATTCCATGTGCACACAAGTAGTTGAAACTGAAATCTTTTGTGAATGTTACTATGTGCATTTTGAGGAAAAGTTTGACTACATGCACTATGCTAGCAATAAAAACATAAAACAAAGAAAAATCCACGTCTGAAGAGGTTGAATTAATAATTAGACGGATAAAAACAGAAGCTGGTAGATGGAGTGCACGGTGCATTTAAGGAGGAAAGGGTTAATCAGAGAGAAGCGATTTGGGAATTATTTTACAGAGGAATACGTTGGCTGATATGGTGAAGCCAACTAATCTTCAAGGCACTACTGGCATTCATTCCCATTCAGGAAGATGTCCAGAAATAAAGGGTCCAAAGCTCTGTTGCTGAGAAACAGATATTCAGGCAGCTAATCTAAAGAATGGTTTATAATGCTGACTCAATGCGATGTTCTTCGTGATTACACATGTAGAAAAAAAGAGTTGAATAGGTTGATATACCTAAGGTTTCTCGTCTACCCCTCCCTACAAAGCCTAGTCAAACATGTCTAACCAGCCTGCACAGACTCCCCTGTGCCACTTCATTGGCTTCTCTACACTGCCCTCTTGGCAACTTCAGTACTGAGTAAGTATGCTCAAACATGTGTGTCGGTCTGAAGACTATTATTTTGCAGAACCGCTATTCTCGTGGAAAGGGCAAACGCCCTTCACGAACTCCTGCGCAGTCCCGAACGAATTGATCCGAATGGCCGAGGACCGACCTGCTCAGGCGTCCCATAATACGGTCACATCTGGAAGACGAAGGAACGAGAGGGGCTGATGGTCGTTGTGATGATGCAACTGCCGGGAACGATCGTCAATTGCCGCCGCAAGACCTCAGAGAGCATCTTAACCGTCGTCGCAGTGAAGGACACTCATCTCAGCGACGACGAGAAGAGGCGGACAGAGAGCTTCGAAGGTCTCCTCCTGCAGATGACAATCTTGAGCAAAACGGGAACCAGGTTAATCGAGGTCGTCAAATGACCCCCTCAATGCATAATGAACGAACTCCGAGTTATAGGAAAAGGACACGTTCTCCCTCTCATCCTCGCGGACGGGAACAATCCAGGTCTTACCGACCATCCCCTCCCAGAGGTAACAGAAGAGAGAGAACGGTTTCCCGATGACCTGTTGTCACAAAAAGGCAACGGTCGAACACTGTCTCCCGGGGACCTCGTCGAGATAGGGTTCCTTCCCCCGACCGAGCAGGAGATATTGACATGCGTGAGGTGCTCAGACTCAAGCGTAAGGTGGAGGAGTTGACGGCCAAAAAGAATAACGCTGATAGTGATGACTCGGAGGATGATGTTGGCACATTGAAGCCTTTGGCACAATGGATGCTTGAATTGGGACCACCAGAGCCAGGATACAAACTACCTGACTTGAAGCAAAATGACGGCTCAACGAGTGCTTTGGATCATATGCAACACCTTGAGGCCCAGATGATACTGGTGTCTAGGTATTCAAGGCAATACGATGTAATGTGCAAAGCTCTCACTAGCACTTTGACTGAAGCAGCTCTGAGGTGGTTTAGAAGCCTTCCAAAGGGAAGCATTGATTCTTGGAAACACATGCGTAAGAAATTTTTGGGCTGGTTTGCGACTGCTGGAGATCGTCGCAAGACAGTGAACGACCTGAGTAATATCACCCAAGGAGCGAATGAAAGCTCGATGAATTATTTCAAAAGATTCAAGAAATTGGTCGACCAGATCGACGAGGATTTGATGGATCGTGAGATTATCAACTGCTTCAGGCATGGGATCGTATCTTCAACCTTGGACTACGAGCTTCAAGTCCACCCAGACAAGTCTAGAAAAGACCTCTACGCTAAGGCCTATGCAGTGGCCGAAGCTTAAGAGAGGAAGTTGCAATGAGATAGGAAGGCCGTCGTCAATGATGAGGCTGCGAAATCCAAGAAAGACAAGGCCGGAGACAAAGGAAAGAACAAGTCGGAAAAAGCTGAGAAAGTACCTGATTCGTACACTCCATTGACAGTAACCCGTGCAGAAATTCTGAGCAACGTTGATTTTGGACCAGCACCAAAGATGAACCCCAATGCAAAGGGGAAGAAAAACATGAGCAAGTACTGTGATTATCACCGGGACAGTGGGCATGACACGGAAGAGTGTTTTAGCTTGAAAAAGATAATTCAACGGTGGATAGATGACGGTCGCCTCGACCAGTATGTAAAGAGGGATCGTCCAGCAGCCAACAACCGAGCTGCTAACAACGACCCTCCTGAGAGACAGCCGAGATTGGTCTTAGTTATTTCCGAGGAATCAAGCAAGAACCAGATCAAAATTGCTAT